>JAPKLY010000822.1:58638-98665 GCA_026898435.1 Prunella vulgaris | reverse complement strand
TAATCTTAATTTTTCAACATGTCTATTTATACATATTTTTTTATAATTCGTGTAAAAAATTTGAGCAAACGAAAATTGGATAGGTCTCCTTTTGTGAAGAAGTGTGTTTCTCTCATTTGTGGGAATTGGGAAGATCGTTCTACTCTATATATATGGAGACCAATTTTAAAGTAGTTGTGGATATAATTTAGATAAATTTTGTCTCAACGGTTCAATACGGTGTGATATTGTGACTAATGAGACTAAAAATTTGTTTGACTAATTTCATTTTAAATATTTTACAAATTATTTTAGGAACTTAATTATAATTTCTTTTAAATTTTAAATATCTTAAAAGTTGCTAGTGTGTAAAAATTAAAAAAATTATACTACTTCCGTCCTGGAACTACTTTCATAGTAGTTCCGGGCACGCGAACCAAGGAAAAGTAAATATGTGAGTGTAAAGTTAAATAATAAAATAAGAAAAAATGTATTTTGTTGACTTTTGTGAGAGAAAAATTTCCTTTTTTGGTGTGTGAAAGAAGAGTTGGGACGTCCAAATAAGGAAAGTGTGAAAGTAGTTTTGGGACGGAGGGAGTAAAATCTTTGATAATTTATATTTCCTCTGTCCTAGAAGACATTGCATACTTTCTATTTTAGCTTGTCTCACAAAAATTTTGCATGTCTAAGTATTAAACTCCGCTCTCACAATACACATATAATCAATATTAATAAATATGTTTTATTATATATTTTTTTTAATTGTGTGCCCAAAAGACATTGTAATGTATTTTGGGATGGAGAAAGTAGTAATTATATATCACTACAAAAAAATTAACATTTAATGATAAAATCCTGTCATTATTGCTTCTCTAGTTAAATATTTTAGTGAGAGAAAAATGATCTTTAATGATAGAACCTTTCAATTAAGATCATTATCCTGTCATTAAAGATTTTTAGTTGGAGAAGTTATAATGACATAATTTCTGTCATTAAAGGTCAATTTTCTTGTAGTGTATTTCATGAAATTTTTATTTTAATAAGTTTTTAATGTTTGGGTTGAGAAAGGTGAGAGGGTGATGGTGGTAGTGGTGGCGGTGGGAGGTCCGATCGAGATGGAAGTAGAGTGCATTATTGTTTCTATGTTTACCAAACATTTTGAGTATATTATAAAATTTTAAATAACTTATAAATTATTTTAAATAAATTAAAAGTTCATACAAACGCACTCTAAAATGTGGGTAGGCATGCATTATTGCTTCTCGTTAATACCTTCTCCATCTCACCTTTCTGATGAATTGATGATATTAGGGTTGATATTTTTTAGGAAATTTATTTATGGGGTAACGAAATACATCCCCTCATATCATTAAATGTGCTTAATTTGCTTGCTAGTTTGTCCATTAAAAATATGCTTATTGTTTTTATATCAACAACCATTTTATCTTTATATTATACTCGTTATATAATAATTACTTTACTGATCATATTTTACTTAACTTTTATTTACTGTTTCTTCAAGTAAATGAACACAACTTTAATGGAGGTTGAGAGAAACACTTTTTTGAATTTTTTTTAATCCCTATTTGACTTCATGAAATTAATTAAAGAGTACTTAATGATGTTGAAAATGTTATAATATATGTAAATATATTATTATATTTTATGGATATAATATTAGATATATCCAGTGGGCTCTAGGCCCACAAGACTTAGGGTTAGGTATCCTTTATATATTGTATCTTCCCTTTGTATTCTCTACATTCTACACATTCATTGTAACGGCAGTTCTTATTAGTATAATCTCCTGGCTTGGTCGCCCCCAGACGTAGTCACTCCGTGACGAACTGGGTCATCAATATCGTGTCATTTACTTTTATGCTTGCGCTTTTCTCTCGATTACAACACGTTATCAGTACGAGTCTCTACGAGCATTAAGGATTTACGAGAGGATTGCTTCAGCAGTTTTCGGATTGGATTCAAAACTCACCCTCTTTTTTTTTAGGAAAATAAGCGATAAACTGTAAGTTTTATTTATTATGTTTTTCTGAAAAAAAATAGAAATCCATGTTTAGGCTTGAATATGTTTATTCTGTAATTATACCATGGATATGAATTTCCGTATGCATATGAATATGTTTGTATAATATGATATCTGCAAAATAGAATAAATATGCCTACTGTCATGATCCTTTATGATCTATTCTGCATATTACATGGATTCAGTCATGTCCTTCCTTCTTTTTGCTCGAAACTCATGATTTCATATGCTATGCCTGCATATTTGGTCTTTGTACATTATATATGCTATATCCTGTGTATATGTGCCTTCTGGACTTATTATACTGCACTGTTCTTCGCCTGAATTGATGTGCATAACAAAACCCAATTTCCAGAATCGATCGTCTTCGATCGAACGAACATTCATAAACCCAGAAACCCTGTTTTCTGAATATTTTCTTCAAAACCAATTTCTTTCGAAAAACAGAATCGATTTGCAGAAACCCCGAAATCAGTTTTTTTTTTAAAAAAAAAACTCAGAATCGATATCAGAAATTAAATTTTCTTCATATATCGAACAATAATCCCAAAATCGAGCCCTACCTGTGTATACGCCGGCATCGAGGCGGCGACTTCCGATTCCGCTCCTCCGTCGGCCCCTGAAGCGGCCTTGACGGACGGTTTAGGCGATCGCACGACGGCGCCTCTATTGCGACGGCCACAGCTCGCGGCGAACGATGCCCGAACATCGACGACGGCCGCGATGCGAATGGCCTCGCTGGAATCTGAAAACTGAAACCTGGTTTTGTCGGCGAACGACGGGAAATCGCGACGGCCGATTGTGAACCACGCGACGCCGAGGTCCCTGAAGCGGCCTCTGGTACGCAACGGCGGCGGGCCCAGGTGCGCGACCGCGAACGGCGACGGCGAATCGCCGGTCCCTGGTTCGCGACGACGCCCGAACAATCGACAACGCCGACCGACGATACGGCGGCTCAGGGGCGGCGAAATGTCGAACTCTGCTCACGGACGTCGATGGCGTCTCAGAAACGCGACGGCGGGCCGCGATCCGCGTGCGGCGATGCCCACCCTACGCGACGGCAGCCCGTACGAGACGCCACTGCTGGTGCGGCGGCGCTTTTCTCAGCGCGACGGCGAACGCCGACCGGTGGTATTTTGGCGACGTCGTGGACAGCAGCTGCGTGTGCGGCGGCGAGGGCACCCCCAACGTGATGACCGGTGCCGGTGACGCCGTGAACGGCGATGACACGTTGGCGATTTTTCCGCCGCTTCTTGATCCTATTTTTCCGCCTTGTAACTGACCCACTCAATTCGTGAGTGTTGACCTTGTTACTTAATCCTGCAAACCCTAATTACAAATGGGCCTGCCCTTTTAATTCATATTGGGCCTTCCCAATTATGCGAAGACCTGCATGGCCTTTACCTATTTAGTTTGGGCCATTGCTTTTTAACATGAATGGGCCGAACCCTTTAACATAAAAAAAAAATTATTAATAAATAATTACTTAGGCCATTTTTTTTAATTGATTGGACATTTTATTTAGTTGATCCTAATTAATTTGGATCCTAATAATTATTTTTGGGCCCGAAGTCCCATTAATAAAAATTCATAATGGTATTATGAAGCCCAAATCATCAAATTTTTTTTAAAAGCCTTATTCAATAATTATTTTTGGGTTCAAGTCCCATTAATAAAAGTCTCACACAAGTCATACACCCAATCCTTTATTTATACCCCCTATAATTAATTATTAATTTTTGTCTTAGTATTTTTATGATTGAGCCTTAATTATTAAATGCTACAAACAAATAATTTTTAATAAATTTCCATTTATTAATTTTTGTAGCAAAAACATGTCAAACATCACTAAATGTGAATTCGATTAATTGGCACTTGATTGCCATAACTATTTGACATGGGCTCTCAACGTTGAAACTCACCTTGTCTCTAAAGACTTTACCGACACAATTAGACAACCATCTAAATCCACTCCTGCCCAAATGGCACAAGCTCTAATCTTCTTAAGACATCATCTTTACAAAGATCTTAAGAACGAATACCTCACTGAAAAAGATCCATTGACGTTGTGGAAATCCCTCCAGGGTCGATTCCAACAGCAACAAAATGTGATCCTCCCCGAAACCAGACATGAATGGATAACACTTCGTTTCCAAAACTTCAAGTCTGTAACGGAGTACAACTCCGCCCTACATCGCATAGTTTCTCAGCTAAAGCTGTGTAAAGAAACAATAACTGTTGATCAGTTAATTGAAAAAATTTCCACTTTCCACGCTATTAATCTTGTACTCCAGCTGCAGTACAGGGCCAAAGAGTATCAATCACACTCCGAGCTCATTTCTGCACTTTTAGTTGCAGAAAAGCACAACCAATTGTTGATGAAAAATCACAATATTAGACTGGTTGGCTCACAAGTTGTGCCTGAAGCACATGCTACTCGGAGGAACTCTAGAGGCCGTAAACGTGGAAAAGGAAATGAGGCGAGTGGGGAACGCGGATCGACCCGAAGTCGAGGCCGTGGTAGGGAAAGAGGTCGAGGTCGCAACAATGCACAATAAAGTGCAACTGAAATGAATGCACCTCAACATCAACTATCGAGCTCACGTGCACAGAACAAACAAGTCTGTCACAAGTGTGGATGCGACGACCATTGGTCTCGCTCGTGTCGTATACCAAAATATTTGGTGGAGGCGTATCAACGTATGCTAAAAGACAAAAATGGGAAGGCTCATCACGGTGGGACACACCACACCGACCTGCCCAAAGCAGGCTTTGTCATAGACAAAGGATGACCTCTTGGGTGAACATATGACTATTGACTACAAAATTTAATACGTTTTTGATAAAGTAGGACCTAAGTGATCCCTTGTGCGGCTGATCAATCAGCGTCTGTAATCTTGGCTCTCCTTAGCATTCCTCATATCTAAACGTATCTAAACATACACTTAAGTGCTTCTGGAGATTAATGTGTTGTGCTTAGTAGATAGTGCTACTACACATACTATCTTAAAAGATAGACAATTTTTCCAAACATTAACTGAAAAGAAAGGAAGTGTCACAACTATTTCCGATGACGACATACAAATCGTTGGCTCCGGAAGAGCCTCGATCATTCTACCTATGGGTACCGAATTAATAATCGAAAATGCTTTATTGTTTTCACAATCAAAGCGTACCCTCCTCAGTTTCAAAGACATTCGACAGAATGGCTATCACATTGAAACAAATACTGAGGACAATAGTGAATATCTGTTGATGACTCACTATTTGAATTATCGTAAACACATCATCGAAAAACTTCCATCTTTCTCGTCTGGTTTGTATTATACATACATCAGACCCTCAAATCTCCATATAGCTCTTAATCTAAAATTTAATGATCCAAATTCTTTCAAACTATGGCATAAGCGGTTAAAACATCCCGAACAATCCATGATGCGTCGGATTCTATGTAATTCATCTGGCCATAACATAACACACAACAGAATCCCTTCTGTTAATGAATACATATGTGATGCTTGCACAATGGGTAAACTCATAATTCGTCCTTCTAGTAGTAAAGTAAGAACTAAATCTCCTAAATTCCTTGAGCGGATTAAAGGAGATATTTGCGGACCGACATCCTGCATCCGGACCATTTCAGTACTTTATGGTCCTAATAGATGCATCCACTCGGTGGACTTATGTCACCATGCTATCCACTCGTAATACTGCTTTTGCAAAGCTTATTGCACAGATCATCCTGTTGAGATCTCAATTCCCAGATCATCCTATTAAATCCATTCGTATGGATAATGCCGGTGAATTCACCTCTAAGGCATTCGATGATTTTTGCATGGCACTGGGAATCAAAGTGGAGCATTCGGTCCCTCATGTTCATACTCAAAATGGTCTAGCTGAATCATTAATTAGACGTCTTAAATTAATCGCTAGACCGCTACTATAAAAAACGAACTTACCTGTTTCATGTTGGGGGCATGCAATCTTACATGCATCATCACTAATCCAATTCCGACCAACTGCATATCATGAATATTCCCCTATTCAACTCGTGCGTGGAAATGAACCTAACATTTCCCATCTGCGAACATTCGATTGTGCAGTGTATGTTCCAATACCACCACCTAAGCGAACATCTATGGGCCCACAAAGGAAACTCGGTATTTACATCAATTTTGTATCTCTCACAATACTTAAATACCTCGAGCCTTTAACTGGGGATCAGTTTATAGCCCGTTTCGCTGACTGCACATTCGACGAAGATCTATTTCCGGCCTTAGGGGGAGAGAAAAATACCACAATTAATAAATGCCGTGAAATTACGTGGAACACAAAAGATCTTCAATACTTAGGCCCACGCACTAGTCAAACTTGAACCAAAAGTTCAAAAGAAAATAAACTTGCAATAATCAGCAAGTAATCTGCCAGATGCATTATCAAATGCATTACTGATTATAAATGAAGTGACTGTGAATAGTTAAGGATGCCCCTATACGCCAGAAGCGTAATGAACCTCCTTACACAAAACCATGGTATATTAATGCTAATAATATATTCAGTCACTCATGAAATCTCCTGAAGAGATTCGTCCCGAAGACGAGAAATCCTAGTAAAAGGCACGTGCACATAGCAATCAAAATACTAGGATGCGGAACACCCAGATCAATGGGAAATGATCAAGATCTGGTTTACATGAATCTTAATAAACACAGGAGACAAACATATCACTGTTGTCGACAACATATTCGTACCCATAATTGCTCTTTCTAAAATCTGGTACCAGTATCTAAATTTGATTAGATGCAATAGAAAGAAGCAAATATGGAAGAGCTAGACTCGCAAAATAAACTATTTTGTTCTATCGTACATACCCCCTAAATATTTTATCCCTGAAGGATATAAATGGGTATTAATACGAAACAAAATGAAGTTGAGAGATACAAAGCGAGATTAACAGCTTAAGGGTTTTTCGCAGTGACCCATTATTGAGTTTGATGTGATCAAACAAATTCTCCTGTTGTGAATATTATAAAGTTCCGCCATATATCATTGGCAGTTAAATGCAGTTAATGAACATAATTACCGCATATTTATACGGATCATTAGATTCTGACATCTATATGAAAGTCCCTGATGGATTAACTATTCCCAAATGAGGAATAACGAACATCGTAGTATGTTCAGCATTAAATTGCAACGCTCGTTATATGGCTTAAAACAGTCAGGTCGTATGTGGTATAATCGACTAAGCGAATTCCTCCTGAAGAAGGAATACGTAAATAACGAGGCTTTTCCTTGTGTCTTTACTAAAAAATCCCTTAATGGTTTTTGCATCATCTCGGTGTATGTGGATGATCTAAACATTATCGGAACAAGGAAAGAGATTGAAGAAGCAAGTTCAATCTTAAAAACTGAATTTGAAATGAAAACTTTGGGTAAAACCAAGTTCTGTCTCGGTCTGCAGATCGAGCATTTCCCAGAAGGAATACTGATACACCAATCAGCTTACCTAAACAAAGTGTTGGAGAGATTCCATATGGATAAATCTCATCCTTTAAGCATTCCAATGGCTGTCCGTTCCCTTGATTTGGAAAAGGACACATTTAGACCTAAAGAAGATACCGAAGAGCTATTGGGACCTGAAGTTCCATATCTAAGTGCAATTGGTGCACTGCTCTATCTTGCAAACTGCACTAGGCCCGATATTGCCTTTGCAGTCAATCTACTTGCAAGGTTCAGTGCCTCCCCTACAAGGAGACATTGGAATGGTGTGAAACACATCTTACAATATCTTCAAGGTTCTCAAGATCTTGGTCTTTTCTATCAAAGAAACCAAGACAAAACACTTATAGGTTATGCTAATGCTGGTTATCTATCTGATCCCCATAATGCAAAATCGCAAACGGGTTATGTTTTCCTCTGTGGTGGAACAGCCATTTCATGGAGATCTGTCAAATAAACTTTGGTGACCACATCGTCAAACCACTCAGAGATCATAGCTCTGTACGAAACTGCACGAGAATGTGTGTGGTTAAAGTCCCTTATAAAACACATTCACGATTCGTGTGGTATCCCTTCTATTGACTTAAGCCCATCAATTATCTATGAAGATAATGCTGCATGTATTGCACAAATGGGCAACGACTATGTCAAAGGGAACTTGACGAAGCATATATCCCCAAAATTCTTTTATCCTCACGAACTCCAGAAGAGTGGTGAGATCACGATAAAACAAGTACGCTTAAGTGACAATCTAGCTGATTTGTTCACTAAATCCCTTCCCACTTCGACTTTTGAAAAGTACGTACATGGAATCGGGATGCGTCGACTTGGAAGGTTGTTATCTTCAGGGGGAGTAACAAATGTTAAACAATCCTGATGATTGTATCCTCCAGGCCATTTGTAACACTCCACTAAGTAACACTTGCATTCTTCCTTGTCATATTATATCCAAGGGGGAGTGTTATAATATATGTAAATATATTATTATATTTTATGGATATAATATTAGATATATCCAGTGGGCTCTAGGCCCACAAGACTTAGGGTTAGGTATCCTTTATATATTGTATCTTCCCTTTGTATTCTCTACATTCTACACATTCATTGTAACGGCAGTTCTTATTAGTATAATCTCCTGGCTTGGTCGCCCCCAGACGTAGTCACTCCGTGACGAACTGGGTCATCAATATCGTGTCATTTACTTTTATGCTTGCGCTTTTCTCTCGATTACAACAGAAAACAAACACAATAATGACAATATATGCCGTGTGAGTGTATAGTTTTAATTGGAAAATAGGGTAAATTGCACAACTAGTCCCATGAAAATTTGTGGTCGTGAATTTGATTCTTTTTTTTAACATAAATGGTCCTATAAGAATTTTTTATTAAAATTAATTGATTTATGTGGGATCAAATTTGTTGAATTCAAATTCTCATGAGACCATATGTGCAATTTATTTTAACGGATGAAATCAAATATGCTAAGAAAAGGATCAAAATAGAACGTGTCTTTGTAGTTAAAGTTCCCATTTAACATAGGTAACACACAAAGCAAGAGCTGGAGGCAATCAAGTCCAAGGTTCCATCATCCATGTAATATCACTTTCACCCCCAAACGTCTTTATCTACTTAACCGTACACACCAACACACACATTTATATTAGATTTAATAAATTCATTTTAAGAAATACAAATAGTTGTACTAGCCAGTCTTAGCTAGGCTAACCTATCTATTTCAAGAGTCGACTATGTGTATATGTCAAATTAAAGGGTGAGTAAATTTTTTAAAAAAATGGTTAATACCATATTATCACATTCATCAGTTTTCTTAATCACATCAAGAATAAATTTTCTATGAAAATTATATACTATTAGATGTGTTTACTGATATGATTAAGTGTATTCGTTGAGACCGTAATGTGATAAATATCAATGAATGCATAAATACATGATATTAATTTTATATGTGTAAATAGAAAACTTTGCGTTCATCAATTAGGAGTATATTCTGGGGCAAATACACAAAAGAACATTTACTTTTATACACAAAAAGTGTTGGTGAGGGGAAGAGGTAGTAGTATTTATCATTGTAACTTCTCATTGGTTAAATGGTATATATTTATTTATTTTTTGGAAGAAGAAAATTGTTCAAGCCAACTTTATATCTTCTTCCTATTTGTTCTCAAAGGGAATCAACCTCGGGTCACTCACTCAAGTGAGGAGCCTGGTGATCAGGTAATTAAACTACCTCAAGTGAGGAGCCCGGTGGCCCGGTTAAATGATATATATGACTTTGAAAGAAAAAAAAACTACAAATAAGATGGAAAGACATTTTTTTTTTTAAAAAAAAAAAAGGAGAGAAAGGATGGTGGGATAAATAGTGAGTGATTCTTCAAAATACAGTGTTTATGCTGGGTCGTTGAGTAGAAACCACCAAAAATGAGATGGGGAATTAATACGCATGCTTTTCATAGAGATACAAGTAAAGCCATAAAGTAATACTATTACATATATATAACAGATTAGTTGATCATCATAAAAAGAAATATCATTATTTGCTTTATATATACACATAAACCCCCCCATCTCCCCTCTCCACCCATATATACCTCTGTGACTGCTCAATACACCTCCTTCTTCTTCTTCTTCAACTCAGGTTAGTGAGCTATATATATATATGTATGTATCCAAAATTTGGCACAAATTAAAGTAAACACCAAATTAATTGATGCGCGCGCGCAGATGGAGTTGCAAAGCGATGAATCGGCGCAGAGGAAGAATGGGAGGGGGAAGATTAAGATAAAGCGGATCGAAAACACGACGAACCGGCAGGTGACCTTCTGCAAGCGCCGCAATGGCTTGCTCAAGAAGGCCTATGAGCTCTCTGTGCTTTGCGATGCTGAGGTCGCTTTAGTTGTCTTCTCTAGCAGAGGACGCCTCTATGAGTATGCAAACAACAGGTATATATATATATATATATATTATATATTCATTTCTCTCTCTCTCTCTCTCTTATAACTAATTAATTCATTTCTGTGAGGAAACAAGGATCTAGCTAAGGTAATCAATTTTGATTTTATCAATCTAAATTTAAAAAAAAAAAAAAAATTTAGGGTTTTTTTTTTTATAATTAAAAAATTCTGTTGGTTTGATGAGCTCAAGGACATAATAATCCTGTACAGTTAAAAATTCCAAGTTTTCTTGGCATGGATTCGCTGTGTGTTTCCAAAATTTTCCAATTTTGTTTTTATTAATTAAACCCTTTTAATTTTAGTCCAAATGCATAGATCACTCACACTCATAGGGGATATAGGAAACAGTAGCTGTATAGTTGTTGTAAGTGAGAAATGGAAATTTGCCAAGTTATGCTGAAACTTTGAGATCAGCTTCATATCTTCTTTCATTCTCTCTCTCTCTCTCTCTCTCTCTCTCTCTCTCTCTCTCTCTCTTCAAGCTGTCAACTTCTCATTCGTCAGTTCATTCATCTCTTTGACGCTTTCAGTCTTAGCATCATCAAGGTAAAGAAAAAGGACTTTGCACGAAAGACGTCCACTGCAACCTAATTAGGGCTTCTTTACAATTTAGCTGCAGTAAAAGTTGCCCTAATTAGGGTTTATACTTTTTTTATATAATCAATCTTTGACGACTGATTTTTCCCAATTCGCCTTACGTACCAAGCAATTAATTTGCCTTCTCTGCCACCAATTCAATTTCAAACCCTCCAGAGATTCTAACTTTTTTGGTTTCCATATAAATTTATTTAACAAAGAAATTACATCAATTTCAAACCCTCTAAAGTTTCAATCTTTTTGTTTCCATCTAAACATGGAAGTCGAAATTCATCTAATTTCTTTAAAAACCAAAACATGTTCATCTTTTTCTTATCTAATTATAAATTAACATGGGTTTCGTAAGTAGTTAGAATTGAACGTGGACATAGATTTTTGTGAGTGCCAAGAATCTTTTGTCACGTCATACACGATTTTCTTGTTCTTGACTTCTGACAAAGGAAGTCATAAGTCGTGAGATGCCATTGCTCAAATTAATGCTCCATCCACCTAAATTTACACATTAATCGCTATTTTATTTAACAAAACATAAATTTACCCAATTTTGAACATTTTTATTTGAACATTCTCCATAAATTCTTTTATTTAACCGTCACACATAATTTTTTTTTATTTGAACATTTCACATAAATTTGTATTTATATTCATAAATTAAATTATATATGTACATTTTTATCTAAATATAATTATTTACTTAAAAATATAGTATTTAAAAAAAAAAGTGTATCAACTTCTTGAATGAAAATTACTCTGGGTCGAAAATCTCATACTTTATAGAGGCTATATATGTTTATAATTTATGATTAGATAGATAACCGGAAACATAAATAGTAATTCTGGAAATCAGCACCCAATTACTGTTGTTGATCTATCTGAGTTGAGTCCTCTAAAAAAAATCTGAAGTTGTTGATCAGAGAAGCATATATATCTATTTGGAGGGCAAACCTATAAAAACACCTCAATTCTTGTCCTCCAATGAGAGCGTTTCGAAGTCTAAATCTCTTTAGGCTACGTACGTTCGTTTCCGGATTTTACTAGGATGGGATTAGAATTTTGTTTATTTTCATCTTAAGTTAGAGATTTAAATTTAATATTCAATCCACACCTTAATACACATGTTATTATTATTCCGGATAAAATTATCACCCATATTATCACTTTATCCTCATCCATTTTCTTACCTTACTCTTAAACAATACTCTTAGTGTACCACTATATGTTTCTCATTTGTTTTTTTTATCTTTATTGAAAACTACTTTTCATTTTCAAATTATTAATTTTATTCTATTTTTTCACTTTTATTTTAATTTGTGTGCCTCAAAACAACGAAAACTTGTACCGAAATAGAGGGAGTACAATAAAATAATATTAGAATCAATCTTTATCAAACATTGAATGACATAAATTAAAATTTCAAAATTATAATTAAGCATATAATTTTACAATTCGTTAGGAATTTTACATCCAACAATCTTAAATTCATGGATTCCTAGCTAGCACAACTAAATACCAAAACAAAACTAAAAAAAGTCATATTACTCTAGGTAGGGCTTAAAATTTTGCAGTTTATCATGGTATTATCCATGGTATAAAAAAAGGACCTACAAGTTAGTGAGTCCAACAACAAGCATCATATATATATATATATATATATATATATATATATATATATAATTGCCAGCGTGGCAAGGGCAGCCAATCAGTGGCTCGAGGAAATTAAGGTAGCTGCAGAATAAGAAATGAAGGGATTGTCTCTGTCGTGTTCATTTCAATTTACTATATTGAATCATGTCAAATTGACATTTTGAGTGGACAGAATATCACTGATCACCTGATGAAATGCACCTCGATCGCCTTTTCAATCACTTTTTGATCGATCATGCTTTTACCCCTTGGTTTTTAACTGCACAAACCTTGTGTATTAACCAGTAACTGTGACATAAAATCTGATTTCTTACTACACTTATCAAATATATTGAGTGTGGCATACTCCATTTATATGCACATACATATTTAGTGGTGTCGTGTATTGAATGTTTTGGTATATAAAATTGTATTATTAATTGTATCAAAACTTTTGATATACAAATTTTAGGTATATATTAAAAATACTTAATTATCATATAGTAATACTGAATTTTTGATATACTATTTTTAAACGATTTCGAAATTACCGTTCCATGCCAAAATTTTACATATATGGACATTTATATATATACGATATTGATATGCATTAATTTTGAGTTAGTACATGTTATATCAATTTTACTGAAATGCCCATTTTTTTCATCACTTTGGTATATTTAAAATACTCAAATTTTGAATGAAGTTATTGCAAAAAAAATTTGGAATCTAAAATTAAAATATAGTATTTTTAGAATTTTTCAATTTGAAAGATGAGTAAGTCTCCTGTGCACTAGTTACATGTTGCAACTCTAGTTCATTTTTAAAATGTTAAACAGTTTATAACTGAAAAGTTAAACAATTTATTATTGAAAAGTGTATCTTTCATAATTTAACTTTTCAGTAATAAACTGTTTAACTTTTCAGTTATAAACTGTTTAACTTTTTAAAAATGAACTTGAGTTGCACCGTGTAACTGGTGCATACAAGACTAACCCTTGAAAGATATGGTATATCAGAACTTTTAGTAATTTTTTTGCAACTCAAGTTCATTTTTAAAAAGTTACACAATTTATTATTGAAAAGTTGCACAAATTATTATTGAAAAGTTACACTATAAAAGATACACTTTTTAGTAATAAAATGTGCAACTTTTCAATAGTATTTTGTGTAACTTTTTAAAAATAAACTTGAGTTGCATACAAGACTAACCCATATGTAAAATTCTGGTAATTGTAATTAATTCAAATTAATGCTGCAGTGTGAAAGAAACCATTGAGAGGTACAAGAAAGCTTCCTCGGATTCCTCAAATAATAGCTCTATATCTGAAGCTAATACTCAGGTAAAGATTCAAGGTTTTCTTCTTTCTTACTTCTCCCTCGTGATCATTTATATATATATATATATTAAACAGAAATTAAGTATTAATAAAGGGGTTCGTCTCAAGTGATCGTACATACATCCAAAGTCCAAACTAATTATAATAAGTGCCCATGCACGCTTATGAATTATAAATTCATTCAATTTAATTTGTGAAACTTCTCCAAATTTAATTAACTGCGAATTAACTGCGATTAATTACCAACCATGCATGCTGCATTAATTAATTAATAATTTCCGAAAATATATATAGAACTGATCAAAACTCTTAATTTTAACGTTAATTTTGTCAGTACTACCAGCAAGAGGCATCGAAATTGCGTGCTTCAATCACTAAGTTGCAGACTGAAACCAGGTACTAATTAATTATTTCTGATATTATATATATATTCTAGTTGAATTTAAATATTGATGTGGATTATGAATTAATTGAGACTATATATATAACTATATATATGATGTGCAGGCACATGCTTGGTGAGTCCTTAGGAAATTTACCAATCAGGGAGCTCAAGAATCTGGAGACCAAGGTCGAAAATGGAATTAGGCGAATCCGTTCCAAGAAGGTATGTACCTCTAATTAATTATCATCTAATTGCGTTTAAAAGTGTTTTAATTGCATTCCTGATTTTTCACTTTTCGTTCCATGAAACTTTTTCTCATTTCTTTGTGGGCACGGGATTTAATGAAAAGTAGTATTATATTGAAATGATAGATAAAGTAAGGGAAAAGTATGAGTATTGTAGGGCCCAAAATTTTATTGTGAGTGTGGGTTGTTTCCAAATAAGAAAATGAGAAAAAATAATTTGTGGACAAACAAAAAAGGAAAGTAGATAGAGGGAGTATTATATATAATTATGCATGCATACTGCTCAATTTATATATATTCAAATGTTATTTGACTTTTGCACTTGTCTTGCATGGGATGATTTGCAAAATAATTAAGATTAGATGAAAGTTATGGGATGAATTAGCAAAAAATATGTCCATCGATCTTGAGATGATAAATAAAGTGAGTTAGGGAAATGAAGAAATGTCTTTAATTAACTCGATTGTTAGTTATTCATCGATCATATTCATATTGCCTCAATTATTTCTTTCAGAATGAGTTGCTGTTTGCTGAAATTGAGTACATGCAAAAGAGGGTAAATAATCATAGAACTCATAATTTAATTTCTCCAAATTAATTTGTGTACGTGTGTCCAAATGTTTTGGTCTCTGATGATGCTGTCCTAAAATGGAATTGGCAGCAGGAAATCGAGCTACACCACAACAATCAGTACCTTCGAGCAAAGGTACGTACTACGCAGAATTTAATTAAATAATCATCCTCATCTTTAATTATATATATATATATATATATGTATTTAAATATTAATTGTGTAGATAGCTGAAACCGAGAGAGCCCATCAGCACATGAATTTGATGCCTGGGAGTTCCGACTTTGAGCTGGTTCAACCTCAGCCGTTCGATGCTCGAAACTATTTTGAGATCAACGGATTGCAGGCAAACGATGACTACTCTAGGCAAGACCAACCACCACTTCAACTGGTGTAACAACAACTACAAATGATCAACCTAGATATATATTATTAATTGTTATTAATTAATCATCATCATATATATATTAATTAATCTGGCATGCAGTACCAACAACGTTTTGAAGATGGTGATTCTGCAAATTTAGATTCTGCATCATTAATGAAGCTGAATCACATATATATATATATATATGTAGCGCTAGCTATGTGCTACAGAGATTATATATCTCGATCGTTAACTCATCATCATAAACTCCTCCTATATATAATTACCTACGTACCTAATTAATTGTCTCAGTAATATAAATTATTGTATCTTGAACAACTTGTTTATTAATCATCTCTATGTTTAATTCACTCCTTTTTATTGTACAACTGTTTCTTCTAATTCATTGCTTATGCTCATAAGCAAGATATGTAGATGCACAAGAAAAAACAAGACTGACCAAGCCTATCGTACCAATTTTCAGTAAAAATATTACTACCTCTCCGTCCCCGCCCCCAAACTTTACAGTATTTTTAGGGGTGCGATTTTTTTTTTTTTTAAGTGTAATGAATAGAAAGTGTAAAATAGGTTGAGATTTTAAGGGTGAAAATTTAAAGGAATATTTTTATTTTGGGAATATATAAATTTTTATGGGACAAATAAAAAAAAAAGTATGCAAATTTTTGTGGATTGGAGGTAGTATTATATTTATAATCATTCAAAAAATATATGTAAAGTATATCATTATATATTATATGTATGTATATATATATATATATGTGTGTGTGTGTGTGGGGGGGGATTAATACCAGAATCGTCCCGTAATTTTTTTATTTTTTCGATTTGAACCCATAACTATGTAATGTTTCAATTTAGTCCCAAAACTATTTAATATTTCAATTTAGTCTCATAACAATTGAAATCTAATCAATTAGTCCTAAATCGCCGGAAATGATATTAACAGCGTCATTTTACTCACGTGCCGTGTGAGTCTATTCTGCCGAATAATATAACACGTGATCGGCACGTGAGTAAAAGAATGTTGTTTTATGTCATTTCCAGCGACTTGGACTATTTTGGTTAGATTTGAATTATTATGAAACTAAATTGAAATTAAATAATTTTGGGACTAAATTGAAACATTACATAGTTGTGGGACCAAATTTAAAAAGTGAAAAAATTATGGGACGATTTAGATATTAATCCCATATATGTGTGTCACATTGTGCATATAATATTCAATGAATAAAATTGATCCAATTGGAGGGGAAAAAATCTTTTTGCATAACTTTTTAACTATAATTTTATTGTCTTTTTAGTTATTAAATTATCCTAAATATATACCCTTTAGACATAATAAAGCAAAATTGGATCAAAATAAACTTGATTCCAAACAACTCAATTTCAATTACGCATTCCAAACAAACCAATTAATTCCCTTTAGAAAAATTCCGGGTTTATGATATTAATAAATTTTGATATTTGAACTTTATTTATTATTGTTGTTATAATAGCATTACGAGTTTATTGCAAACTGTTTTCGACTATTACAGTTACAATACTCTTCTATAATTACTGTGGCTTGGTAAAAATTTCTATCAACAAGTTTTATAATATAAAATATATTCGCATTGATAATATTATTAATTAAATTTATTAATACTATATTGTGATATCAATAAATTTTTATGATATCATTTATCAATAAAGAGATGTTGTAATATCACTTATAAGTAAGTCGGAGAATATTCATAAATTTATATAAGCAGTTCTATTAATTAATTTAAGATTTATACCGAATTTACTTTTTCGATATTTTTTTCGTGATGATTAAATAACACTACAAAAAATGCGGAGATTTGGGACAGAATTATTTTAGCGACCGAAATTGCTGATCGTGAAAAATGCGGTAGCTAAATATTAGCGACCACTTTTTTGATTGCTAATCTGTCGTTAACGAACCCAGATCTTGACCTGTTCGAATGAAATCAATGACAGAAACATACAACCAACTTGACCAAGACCCAGCAACATTTTTATTTAGGCAGACTATATAAACATAATAATATAACAAAAAATTAATGTCGATCGATAGCGCACTTTTAATATTTATATATTTGGGCAGCTAATTTTATTTAACCAGAAAATGTGTTATTAAATATATATTATTTTTAAATTAAATTAGCATCAGACAGCGTTTTGCATGATGGTTGCGTTGTATGCCTGTGAAGCAAAAACATTGTAAATATACTCCGTTGGGTGATAGTTATCCCAAAAATAGTATTCATCTCTGTTATCGCACACATTTCCCTTCGGAACACATAGTCCCGTTATTATGCCTACTTCACAGCATGCCTCTCTGTTAACTCTAGTACCTGCACATATATAATTTATTTATCAACATCATGAATTAATTAAACTTTTTGAGCTGTTGCACAATAAATTAATATCAATATTAATAATCAAAGACATGTTACTTTTTGCACATGTTAACATGTTGACTTGACCTATATTATATTACTCTTAGTCTCAGTATAAATTTCATATTTTATTTAGCACGTGTTAAAGAAAATTAATTTTGAACCAATAAATAAAGAGTATTTTAAAATAGGCAAAGTTTTGTATGAAAATAGTTCATGAATCAGTTTTAACGTAACAAACATTTAACCAGGTGTATAAAAAATTGAAATAAATTAATATTGACGTCAGTTTTTAATACACCTGATGCATATTTTGATACACATACTCTTTAAAATAAAATAAGTATTGTGAGAGAATTTTTATTTTAGAGTAGGATTTATATGAAAATTGTTCATGATAAGCTTAATTATCATGAAATTGATTAAAAAGTATCAAATATTTAATCAAGTGTATTAAAATATTTATTAGGAGTATTAAAAGTTAAAATCA
This sequence comes from Prunella vulgaris, assembly GCA_026898435.1. Classification (NCBI taxonomy): domain Eukaryota; kingdom Viridiplantae; phylum Streptophyta; class Magnoliopsida; order Lamiales; family Lamiaceae; genus Prunella; species Prunella vulgaris. The sequence continues at coordinate 80,133 of JAPKLY010000822.1, read as the reverse complement.
ATAAAATCTATAATAATTATATCATAATATCATCGACCCAAAACTTTTATACTTCTGATGAATTTTTTTTGCACCTGGTCAAATATATATTTAATACTTTAATTAAAACTGGTTTATGATAAATTTATTATGAACAATTTTTATATAAAATTTTGTTTTTATTTATTATTTAGAAGTATGACATTTATTGTGAGACAAAAAAAATTGGGGAAATAAGTAGGTTATGTTTAATTTTAATGATTTGTAGAAAAAGAATTACTATTAATTACCAGTAGCTGAAGGATTAGCTGATGAAAGGGCGGTGAGGTTAACGAAGATAAAACGGGCATCGGAGAAGTTGGTATTTAATTCGTTGAGGAGTGAAAAGAGCTTGTGATTATAGAGCTCCACACCATCGTTAATGGAGTCAACGCAGCTGGCAGATCCAGTAGGATAACGAATCAGCTCTTCGGGTATGCACCCTAACTTTATTAACCCATTCACCACTACTTTTCTTGATCCAACACCGTATAGACTCTGTGCATAATATAATATACAGATTAATATTTTTTTTTTCTTAGGGGCCGTTTGTTTCAAATTTTTCAATGGTAATGAGTATGAAATTTTATGTTTCTCCTAAATATGTTGAATGAAAGTTTGTGTTCATGGTAGTATATTATTAATGTTGTACTCCAATTTTAAAAAAAGATTAACAAAAAAGAATGATATTTGTGGTATAGGGGATTGATTGAGGAGAATGATTATAAGATTACATGTAGTTAATCAAATGAGGGTAATGATTCCTAATTTAGGAGAAAAACAATGCAATTAATGTACCTCAGAGTTTGAATCACAATTTGTCCCATAACTATTTAACAAAATAGATTTAGTACCAAAATTAACTTTTTATCAGATTTAGTCCCAAATTTTCAAATAAGGTCCAATTTTAGTCCCAAAACTAACTTTTTATTAGATTTAGTCCCAAATTTAAGGTAAAAAGTGAAATAATTTTAGATTTTACTAAATTTTTATATTATTTATATTATTTCATTAATTTTTTGTATTTATATTATTTCATTAATTTTTATATTAATTTTCATTAATTTCATTAGTTTTTACGTGTTAATATTATTTTTTATTTTAGATTTTACAAGTTTGTATTTATATTATTTCATTAATTTTTTGCTAATCGATTTTTTTTTTACATAAATTATGATTTTTTATATTCAATTTTTACCTTTTATTTGAGGCTAAAATTGGACCTTATAAAAAATTTTGGGACTAAATCTAATAGAAAGTTAATTTTGGGACTAAAATTGGACCTTACAAGAAAATTTGGGACTAAATCTAATAAAAAGTTAATTTTGGGACTAAATCTATTTTGTGAAATAGTTATGGGACGAACGGTGATTCAAACTCTGTACCTCAATATTTGTTCTCATTACATACAATAATTATTATATGTATATCCTCATTCCCATTATCATTGAAATTTTTTCATATGAAGCCTCGCTTAATTTTTCACAAATTGTCCAAAAATAAATTTTAAAACAATTAAGTTAAATATTCAAGTCTTGTTGTAAATTGCATCCAATTTTGGCAGAATTTTTCTGCTAATATTTTATCCTAGGATGCACAAAGATATGAGAAATTAATTGAAACTTTTAACTATATATGAAAGAAGGATTTGCAAAAAAAATTACAACAAAAAGATATTTATTTTGATTTTTATAAATATTAATTTAATTGCGTATGTATGTACCCTTAGTTGTTGCGATAATTGGCGAACCATAAGATGTGCAAATCCATTGGGCGTGTAGAGAATACGAGTGGGGGAGAGTGGAAAATAGTAGTTATTAACATAATCTTCATTGCCGAAATTGATGACGTACAAGCACTGACGGAGATGATTATCCAGGGCCGTTTTATTTCCGAGTAAACCAGAAATACGCCTTATCATTTTTCCATGATTCTGCAGCTGTTGGTTAAAGCTAAGCACTCCACCCTACAAAAACTTTATAATTGTAACAAGCCAAGTTTATAGTGAAAATGAAAATAACGAAACAACAAGTACTGTTTAATTTGTAAGAAAATTTGATTTTAGATTAATTTTTTATTCAAAATATTTGTTGTTTTATTTAATTTATTTTTACTCCTTAATTTAAACCTATGTAATTCCCCCCCTCCCAAAGATCATTTATACCTTTTTTTAAGAAAGTAGCTGGAATTAGAGAATATATATATATACGATAAAACATGCATAATTCAACGAGTCGATTATTCTTAATTAATTTCAACAATAAAAAAAAAGGTATATAATTAAGGATGATGAGTACGAGTTGTATCCCGGTGGAATCGAGGATTCCGCCGCCTCCTGATGCATAATTTACACCTCTCAAAATATCAGAGCCGCGGCTTGATGACATGATCATCGAAAATGGTGGGATTGGAGAACTAAAACCAAACAGTTGAGCTGCGCGCATGCACAAATTAATTATATAATCAAAAAATTAATTATATAAGATATAAAATTAGAAATTAAAATCTAAAAAAATAATTAATAAATTTAATACCGAGAAAATCAGCTAGATTTCGTCCATTAGAGAACCTGCCAGTGGGGATAGCACCGGGATAATCAATCCCGTTGGGTGGATAATTAGCTTTGACGAATGTTGGGAGCATATTGTTATTCCCATTGTCCATTAATGAATCCCCAAAAATGAACAAGCAATGAAATTGTTGTTCACCATGGATTCTTTTCATGCCAAAATACGCGATAATTAAAGTTATAATGGAAACCCATTTTGTAGTAGTAATCCTCATTTCTATTGTCCCTTAATTGCACACTGCACGCCATTTATATATGCATGGTTATATATATATACATGGACGGAGGGAAGTGGGGTACAGGGGGACACTGGGCCCCCCTGAAATTTTGTAAAATTTTAGGTGTAATATGGTAATTTCTTATATATAAATAATAAAATATTTGTTAAATATAACAATGATATTTGTTACGAAAATGAGCAATGAGAATTGAGAAGGCCCAACCTTTCGGTCTTGATTGAAAGAATAAAACATTTTGGGCTTGATTAAATGAAAAGAAATGCCCACTTTCATCTAAGTAACCCTATTAATTCCTAGGTCATAGAATAGAAATAGGAAACAGAGGATATAATGTTTCATTCTCATTTTCACCGCATTTGGTTTACGCTACCAACAACACGAGCCACGTCAACACACATTCTCAAAAGGTATATTTTGTTGAACTTTATTCACTCTCCTTGTTATTTGACTCACCGTAATTCAATTTTATTCATAATTTTTATCATCTTGTCGTGTTAATGTTTATTCAAATCTAAAATTTATTACTAGTAATTGGGCCCCTCTAATTAAAAATTCTAGATCCGTCACTGTATATATATATATATATACAGTTCGCATGAGCTATATATAGCTTTGAAATACAACGTGCTAATTTGAATTTGTTACCACTTAATTAATATTTAGTATGTAGGGTATTGATAACATCATTAATTATTAAGTACGGATTAATAAATTCTCCATTTAATTTTGTTGCATGAATTTTCCTAGAGGAGTTTTAAATTATTAATTAATTATTAAACATGTGAAATCTAGTTTAACGTGCAAGATAATGTGTGTTGTATATATAATGTGTGTTCTATTAATGTCATCATATCTCCCATTGAATCCAATTATTAAAAAATATTAAAAAAATTAAAGAGATCACCACCCTAAAAACCAACCTAAAAGGTGCTCCACTCGAATCGTTCTTATATATTTTATTTTTGAAGATGGTGTTTGATACAAATTTGGGAGAAAAGCTTCAAAAGTTCTGAGTCGACGTCTTCTCATTTTAACAACATCCGCGTGTTGTTTCATTTTTTTTCTTTTAAAAATATTTCTCCCATGATTAATTTACACATTGAAAGTAAGTAATTTAAAAATTTATGTTATTTTGGATTAGAGCAAGCCCAAACAGCCCGAAGTGCAAAATGCAATCGAAATATTAAGTTCTTGCACTTAATCAAAAAATGTGAAGATTGTGAGTAGGTTTGGTACGTACGTACAATTAGGTGTAAAGAACTCTATATATAAAAAAATAAAAAAAATAGGTCTCTTAAAAGAAGTGATGTAGAAATCGGCATACACAGTCATTTGTTGACCCGATTTCTGTAAAATCGATAATTTTGGGCATAAGCTCTCTCTAGGTGGTTCAAATTCTATATTTTTTACCTTTTAAAAAAAAAATTAAAAAAATAGAGGGCCATAAAACACCGATTACCAATTTTCAACTTTCACATCTTTACTTAAAAGTTAAAAGTAATATAAATGTAATATCAAAGATTATCTCATTAGTTATACAAATTAAAATATCAAATTCTGACCTTTTGAAGGTGAAAGTCAACTCTTTCTACTCTTTTCAAATTTCTCAAGAAATCAAAATCAAGAATTAAGAAATTGAAAAATTTGCAAAACAAAAAAATTACAAAACACAACTACCACCTTTGCCTTGCCGTTGCTACCTTCGTCTCGTCGTCATTGCCTCCCTAGTCCCTTGTCGCGCTGATGTCTCTCTCGCCTCCCCTATTTCTCTACTGATCAATGTGAAAATTGGTCGACATTTATATCTTTTATTTCATTAATTTAATAAAATTTTATGTATATTTTATATTAATTTAATTAATTGTACTTAATTTTAAGAAAAATAGTATTTTGCTATTTTTTATAAAAAAAAATATATAATTTTTTGAGCTAACACGAAGCTACTTTTATTAAAGTCAATCGAAGGAACGAATCGAGAAATAAATTATGAAGCCCATTTCGTGAACTCATTTTTCAACCCAATTGTTCAATCATACGGTCCATTTGCAAGCAGCCAATTTGGATTCTTTTTTAAACTCGGAAGCAAAACTAAGGCGAAGGTTATTTGCACTAGTTTGTTTGGGAAATACACTACCCGGATGAATACACTATCTTTTTATAAAATACACTATCCTTTGTTCGACAATTTTTTTGAATTTTTTTTTTCGAACACAGTACAAAAATTAAAAAAATTTGAAAAAAAATACTAAACATTTCTAAGGATAGTGTATTTACCGAAATGGCTAGAGTTAATAAACTGGGCCCAAAACAAATCATATGCTATTCTTGTGACTGTGGAGGTGGGGGTGAACCCAAGCAGCTGAAATTACTTGCAGCCCATTAAATTGGGCCATTTTATAACTCTCTATTTGCAGCCCGTTAAAAAAATGAGGCAGCACCGGCCCATTTTGTAATTAAAATTGAAAAGAGGAGAAGCCTATTCGGAAAGAAAAAAGGGGCAGCAGAACTGCAGAACACATTCAGCGTTCTTTCCTTTTTTAAATAAAAATTGTGGGCACTTGAATGAATTTGAAATTTTGAATTTTAAGTTTAATTTTCATTTTTAAAAACACACAGTACATACTTTATTATATACATTTTGACAATTAAGATATTAATAAATTATTTTAAAATATTACTTAGACTTATTTTTTTTAGGTATCAATGAGTTGTTGGGTATTACTATTAACTTGTTTTTAGAATATTAAAGACTTGTTTTCTGGGTATTAGTAAAATGGAAAATTACGTAGGATTGTTCTCTAGGTATTGGTGAGTTGTTCTTGGGGTATTACATAGAATTGTTATTGGGGTATTAGTAACTTGTCCTTCAGGTATTACTGACTTATTATTAAGATATTATTTAGATTTATTTTTTTGGTATTAGTAAGTTGTTTTTTTTGGGTATTATTAACTTCTTTGTTGGGTATTACAAACTTATATTTGGGTATTTGGGGGGTATAAAAATCAAATTAGTGTTTTCATCCAAATTAGTAAAAGAAGTAAAAAAAGTATTTACGAACAGATGGTTGTGTATTCATCCAAATAATATATTTACCAGTGGCTTAGAACAAATAATCTGGGCCAACTATAAAAAAAGAAGTGACATACTAACAGTGACGCACCGTTTAGCTCGGGCTACTAGGAGATATTCCCTTTTTTTTTTTTTTAATTGAATGGAACTTCCGTCTTCTATGACTAGTTTTTCCGATACTTCTTATTCATGTTGAGTTTGATTTTATCTTTAATTAAATGATAATAATGTTCACAATTCTTCTCATTAAATTGGTGTAATATACTGGATTAGGGATGATAATGGAACGAGTTTAAATTCGGACCTGCCACGAATTCGCCACGTACGGATCGAGTAAAAACCCGGTCAAATGGGTAGTGGAACGGGTTTGGACCCATTTGACCTAAAACCCATCGAATTTGGGACGGGTCCGCCTAATACCAGGACTCGTCCCAAACTTGCCCAGCATATTATATGTATATATATATATATATATATATATTTATATCAAATATATATAATTAAATAAATATATTATATTATATCTGTATAATTAAATATATAAAATTAGGTTATTAATTAAAATATTCATTAAGATATTAGATTAGATATACTCATAAAGTCACGAACAGAAGTTGTACAAGGGTTCATTAATTGATTTTATCATTTTAATTTGTAATGAACAATATATGTGTCATTTTAAATATTTAAATTTACACAAAAACTCGTATGCAATATTGAACAGAACCCGACCCATGCAATTTACCCGTTTTCATAACCCATTTCCAAACGGATCTAATATATATACTTATAACTGCCCTTTTTCGTGTACAGATTTTCGTCGGTTTTCAAAAAATTTCCTTGGTTTTCGTGTTCCTTCTCTCGTACGATACTCTGGCGATTGTTTCTTCTCCCAGGCGATAGTGATTCTCAGACGATTTCCATCAAGTTATATCTTTTCTTCGTGATTTTTAGTTTCTTAGGGTTTCGTTTGTGTTCTGCTCTGTTTGTGATACAGTAACATAAAAGTCATGAAGTAATATCATAAATTTCTGCATGTAGTATCATAAAAGTCATGATGTAGTATCATAAAATTCTGCATGTACTAACAAAAAAGTCATGATGTAGTATCATAAAATTCTGCATGTATGTAGTAGCATGAAATAAGTAATGTAGTATAATAACATGGTGTAGAGGTAGTGGAATTTGTTTTTTGTATGTAGTAACATAATACACTTCTTATAGTAGAACAATATATTTCTTGTAGTATGACAATCTTATGCATGCAATAGTGTGAAGTAATTAATGTAGTATAATAGTGGAATGTGTTTTCTGTATGTAGTATTATAAATGATATCTTGTAGTATACAAAATTTGAACATATAGTAATACATATTATGCAGTATGAAAATATTATGCATGTAGTATGAAAATATTATGCATACAGTATAAAAAACTTATGCATGTAGTATCATAATAAGATCAATGCAGTAACACAAGAACAGACTAACACAAAATAATTATAGCATCTTCGTCTCTCTTCGTTGTAATTGAAATTGCTCATACTTTGTTGTCTTTGATACTCGTCTCTCTTCGTTGTTATTGGCGTTTTCATGGCGATCGCGATTTAATGTGGCATTTGATTTGATCTTTGTAAAGAAGGGTTTAGAGCTGTGGGCTTTTGGGCTGTTTCATATTGATCCGCATTTTTTGGGATTATGACCCGGTTTTCGAGGTGTGGCCCGCGAAATTTAAAAACTTCCTTATTTAGCAATAATTGCACCGTGCATTATTTCACAGGAGACCTACTCTTAAATTTAATATGTTCAAACTTGAAATGATCTATTTCGTGTATTTATTATTTTTAAATCATTGAAATGCATATTAATATTATATTTTAAATATAAGATATTTTTTGTAATGCATTTGATATGTATAATAAAAATAGACGGGGCGGGTCTTGGAACAGGACAAACCCGTCCCAAACCCGCCAGTTGTCATCCCTATACTGGATAGAATGTTTCATCTTATATTTTAATTTGTTGTGTTTAAACGCGTATATATTAATTAATATGTAATTTAATATCCGTGCATGTTAAATTATTATATAACAAAATAATGTCTGAATTAGGGACTTTTTATTACTTATTATTGATTTACTTTAACCCATATAATACTATGAGCCTATGACCATGCCGTATTGAGTTAAAATTCCATTTAATTTAAACTTCTAAACCCTATATTAAAATTTAATACATAGGCCAATAATATTTATACTTTCATACCACACCTATCATATTTTCCAAACAAAGCATGGGCATACCTAATTTCATGCATAGCTTATTAAAAACTGAAGACAACGGGGAAGGATATTTTAAAATTTATTTGACTTATTAAAAAAGCTCAACTCTGTTCATGTGATAGGAGCTCCAAGTTTTTTTTTTATTTACATATAGATTCAAATAGATTCACAATATTTGCACAGAATTACATTTTTTTCTACACAAAATCACTTCTTTTTTTTCTATACAGAACCAATTAGTAATTAATATTAATTTTGTGAACTATTTTGTATTTATTTTTTTTGTTACTTTAAATCAAATACACAGCTTGTTAGGATGCCCTCTTAAATGAATTGAAGTGGCGAAAAGTCGTGCTCAAATTAAACCAAGTGCCTAACCTTTAACTGCTAAAAATTAGTTCATGCAAACTATATGAGTCGTGTTTTTATGATAACGAATTTCCATAAGCGTATCTCCAAAAATGGCGACTACTACTACCAAATTGGCATTCATAGCTATCCTCTCTCTTCTCATGAAAACACAAATATTTGTCCATGGCCAACAGCAAGTTCCTTGCTTATTCTTTTTTGGTGATTCACAATTTGATAATGGGAATAATAATGCCCTACTCACTACAGCAAAAGCTAATTATCCACCTTACGGAATCGATATTCCTGCGGGTCCCACTGGAAGGTTCACTAATGGACTTAATATTGCCGATTTTTTAGGTATGTATTTTTCAACTAAGTCTTGGGGTATACCCCAACTCAAGTGCATTTTTTAATTATGTAATGTCCAATATAATCATTCAGTGTAATTAATCATAATTTTTTCCTGAAAATAACTCTAATTATTTAAAAATACATTCAAATTGTACGGTGTACTATCCATATACTTAGCATTTTTTCTAGAATATTATTACTATCTCAATTAATTATATAAATATCGAACGAAATTAACTTATATGCCGACTAATTTCTTTGACCGCTGCAGCTCTATTATTAGGATTTCAAAATCCAATCCCACCGTTTGCGACTACAAACGGCCATAACATTCTCAACGGTACAAATTATGCTTCAGGAGCCGCTGGAATCCTCGAGGGCTCCGGGGCACAATTGGTAATTATAATTAATTAGCAAAATCTTTTCAAATATTTTCTCTTAAGAGAGAATTTAGAGACTTTTAACAAGAAAAAAATTAATTAATTATTAATCAAATACGATTATTTCACATGAAAGATTAATTTAATAATTATCAAAACCTGATCGATCACCTAGCTAGCTCCTGTTATTTTAGGGTGATCGGATCAGCATGGATAGGCAACTATTAAATCATCATGTGACAGTCCTTCGTATTGGTGGTTTACTCCGGAATTGGACGGCGGCCGGAGAATACCTCCGGCGGTGCTTGTACGTCGTGAATATGGGCAGCAATGACTACATTAACAATTACTATCTGCAGCCACTATCCGTATCTCGTCTTTTATACACACCAGAAGAGTTTGCAGATCTCCTGATTCGTAAATTCTCTACACAACTAAGGGTAATCAAGTAAAATTAGCGCGTTAATTTTAATAGTGAGTCTTCAATTAAATACTACTCCCTTTGTTCCACAGGAATTTGCACACTTTCCTTATTCGGACGTCCCACATAAATTTGCTCAATACTAAAAAGGAAACGTTGATTTATGTGCACACTCACAAACATATACACATATTTACTCACATGTCACTTCTTTATATATAAAACACATTTTCCTTAAAAAAAAATATACCGACGGAGGGAGTAATTAACAACAAACATGACATTAATTGATTATATTGTATTTTTTTTTACAGAAGTTGTACGACGTCGGATCAAGGAAAGTTGCGGTGTTGGGGATTGGTCTGTTAGGTTGCGTGCCTCAAGAATTGGCCCTTTACCCGACCAATGAGCCATGTGTTGGCTTCATAAATGATGCTGTGGCTTTATTCAATAACAAGATGTTTACGCTCATCAACCGCATGAATAATAATCTCCCCGATGCCCGATTTACCTATATTAACCTTACAAGCATTAGTGCAACTCCAGTCCTCGGTACGATTTTCCCGCCCAATTTCGTGAATTTTTTGTTTGTTACTCTCTATGTTATATAGGAATTTGCACATTTTTCTTCTCACACATTGTGTGCACTACTCAAAAAAGGAAATATTAATTTACATGCATACTTACAAATCTATACACATATTTACCCATATGACACTATTTTATATATAAAACACATTTTCCTTAAAAAATGTGTCTTTCCCGTAGGGTGCGAATTCCTACGGGATGGAGGGAGTATTATATATTGATCATAAATTATTTTTGGGTGCGTTTGTTATGAAAATTCTTCAATGTTAGTTGGAACGTGGATATATATATATATATATATATATATATAGTAGGTAATGATAACAAATGTGATACACAACATTGTTTTTTCTTATTTGATTGTCCTCATCTCATCTTATAATCATCCCCCTCAATCAAAATTCCTCATACCGCAATCAACAACTTTCTATTTTCCTAATTTTTTTTTAAAATTGGAGAACAACATTAATAATGTAAATATCATGAACACAAATTCGCATTCAACATATGTAAAGGTAAAAAAGAAAAATGAAACTTCATTCTCATTAACATTGAAGAATTAGAATTAATATCAAAATCGTTACATAACTTATTTATTTTTTCTATTTGGTCTCATAACTATGTAATATTTCAATTTAGTCTCATAATATATAATCAAATTAGTCCCAAGTCGCCGGAAATGACTTAAAACGACGTCGTTTTTCTCACGTACATATTTTTCGGTGGAATTGGCACACACTTCCAAATCGATTTGGTCCTATAACTATGTAATATTTCTATTTAACTCAATAACAATTCAAATCTAACCAAATTAGTCTCAATTCTGCAGGAAAATATAACATGTGACCGGCACGTGAATAAAACGACGTCGTTTTATGTCATTTCCGGCGATTTGCATGGGACTAATTTGGTTATTGAATTGTTATGAGACTAATTAAATTGAAATATTACATAGTTAATTATTAGACCAAATCGAAAAAGTAAAAAAATTATGAGATAATTTTGGTATTAATCCCTTAAAAATTTTGAAACAAGTGCCCGACTTTTCTGATTCAAATTAACTCTTACTTTATTGTAATTTTTTTTATTAAATATCATCTTGTCCAAAAATTTATTTGAAAAAAAAAAAAACTTTGATGGAGTAGTATTAATTAATTATTGGTGCAGGTATTAGAGTCGTGAATGCTTCGTGCTGTGAAGTAGAAAGGAGAACGGGACAGTGTATTCGGAACCGAAGTCCGTGTAGTAACAGAAGTGAGTATGCTTTTTTCGACAATTTTCATACGACGGAGCGCTTGAATGCTGCTACGGCTTCCAGAGCATACAATGCCTCGTTAGCAGAAGATGCATCTCCAGTTGACATTCGAAACCTAGTCCAGCAGTGATTAATTAATAAAACTACTGATCATGCCATTAATAATACTTAATTAATTATGAAAGAATATATGTAATCAACGTATGTTGAATAATTAAGATGTTTCAGGTATCACTATGACAAATTCGCTGATAGATAGCGGGTTTTACCCGCCTTTAAAAGGGTTGAAAAACCGCCGTTGAACATGGTGATATTAAAAGTGGCGCCGAACAACAGCGGTTAAAAACCGCTATTATATCTATATTTAACAGCGGTTTTTGACCGCTATCGTATCTTAAAAACCGCTATTATAGCTTATTAATTTGTTCACCTCATACAATCTACAACAGCGGTTTTATCGAGATATAAGAGCGGATTTTAACCGCTATTAAAAGTACTTTCAATAGCGGGTAATACTCGATGTTGTATATTAAAAACCGCTTTTATAAGTTATTAATTTTAAAATCTACTACGGCGGTTTACTACAGATATAAGAGCGGGTATTACCCGCTATTAAAAGTAAAGAACATAGCGGGTAATAACCGCTTTCTTTGCTTAATCATTTTTCAATATTTATAGCAATATTATATTTTTTTTAATAAAATCTGTAGTACCATTTTTATATTTTAATTAAAATAAAAAGAAATTTTAATATAAATAACATTAAATCTAAAAATTCAGAAGTTCATATCATTACTTGCCAATCATTGCAATAATCTTTAAAATGCATTACATCAATATAAATTCAACTACCAATAGTGTTCAATAACTAAATTAACTACTACATCATCATAATAATCAAATATAGTCTTGAGCAGCACGTTTGATATTCTCTTGCACTAACATATCTCTCCTCCATTCCTTGGTTCACAACTGATGAATGAAAGTGGCTCATATTGAAGATCAAGCTTCACATTCAAAGAAAATAAATTAACATCAAGGAAATAGAACTTTAACCAATTAACTATGATATATAAAAAATAATATATCTACCTTAATAATAATAATATATCTACCTTAATAATAAGGAGAAAAACTTACAATTTAACTACTAGTTTCCACGGGGTATCATGATTGCCCATAAAAAGAGGATCCAACAAGCAAATCTCCAATTTGTGTGGGTCGATAACAGTTAGTATCCAGCAATCCCTATGTATATAAATATTTAATTGAGAGCAACTCAGAGCAAGTACAAATGATTAAAATAAACCATTCAATGTAAAAGTGTACACTTAGATAAAGAATCCAAAACTGAGAGTCAACTGCAATGCAATAGCATTATTATTTTCTAGAACTAGAATTGGAGAATGCCTCCATGCAAGGACCTCTGGAAAAAGAAGGAACACAATAAATAAATATTAATTATATGCTAGTGTGTGTGTGGAAAGCAAACTAATTAAGACTACTGGATAAGTAGTGTAGACAGTACATTAATTAAGAAAATATTAACAGGCAATTTAATACTTTCTGTTTCTACCATATTATAACCATATATAATAGGAAACAAAAAAAATCAATACCACATGAAAAAATTGAAATGGAAAAACAACACTTTACTTCTACTTAATGACAATTAATCCCAGAAAAATGCTTGAATTTTTAACAATGAATTAATGAAGTTTGCATCATCATATTCATTATTCTAGATTCAGGGATTATTAATCATATACATTAAGTAACACATGAAGTTATTACGTTATAAAGCAGAATCATGTTATCATATGCGTCGTCCAAAACTCAACACTAGACTGGACCAAATACAAAAGAGATCGAGCTTCCTTAGATAACTTTTAATCTTAATTAAAAATCATTTAAAAATTGAGGATTAATTCACCAAGTCATCAAGTATGTACTGGCTTCATCTTAGAAAACAAATGAAGGAAAATTTACAAACAAGAATTAATAGACATCCATCAGCTAAACAAATTAAAGAAGCTTTTTGTTGCTGTGAATGGGCCAGACAGAAAATAATTCCTTACACTCTGCTCTAATGCACGTTTACAACAACAACAAAAACAGATATTTTAGCAGTAAAATTAAAAGAGCTCAGAATCATTACCCTTCCTTTTTCATCTTGTCATCATAAAAACACCTCCATTGATAAAGCCCAAGATAACAACTCCAAAAGCAGTTGACATCAGTATTAGGCTCGTTGGCCTTTTCTTTATCTCAATATTTGAACCTATAAGGAAAATAGCAAGCTAGAGTAAGGATGGAACATAACAGTGATTTCTATTCAAGTCATATATAGAATCTTATGCAAATAGCTCATCCCAAAAACTTACAATAAACTAGTTCTGAATCTGGTAAGCGAACATATATGTTTTGCTTACTATTTGAAGTAGAATGCCCTCTGATGTCGATGAGATCCCCAAACCACAACACGCAGCCAACCTTCATTACGCATGTTTGAATTCACACACGATGAGCAGCTACAGTTTTTCAAACACACAACTCGGAATTCATCAATGCTCATGCTAATGTTTATCCAAAATGACAACATATCCAGATAATTAACCTGTCTAACCTTTAAAAAACCATCTCCATTCTGGCAATTCAACTGTAATTCTAGTGCACCAACTGGACCAATTCAACTGTAATTCACAAATCCATCTTTCTTTATGCTACTCACTCTCAGTTTTGTCCTACTTGTCTTTCATTTGTTACTAAAAATTGAGGAGCAAAGTTAGTAACAAATGCCCAACAGCTGAGATAAGAAATCAATGTTCGTAATTAATCATATTGACATGATAAAAAATATGAACTAATCAAATACAAGCAAAAGACCAGATCTAAATTAACACCTAAATGATGCCAAAATAAAGGCTAGTTGTGTCACACTTTCCACTTTCACTTAATTAAGATTCCTCATCATTCTAAGCTTTAGATATGCAAGGAAAAATCTCCATACCAGGCCTGATTTCTGCTTTCAAAAATAGTATTTTTAGCCCCATTTATCACATAGAAATCAACTCCTTTAGTCTAGCCCTAATTCTCTTTTCTTGGGCGAGGGTAGAAGAAGTGTTTAAAGCATAAGGGAATAAACAAGACAATGAAGCACAGAAGAGATCAAGAAAACTGATTATTAACAATGAACTGAACATTAAAATCTTATTAACCAAAGAACAAAAAAACCTGATAGATTGATTGCGTGATTGTCACCAAATAAATTGCTCAATATTCCTCCACTACTTCCAAACGTAAATACACTTAGCTTCTTTTTTTCCCGCTACATGGAAAATATTTCTGCTCAATCTGCTTGCCCTAACTCCTCTGCCGACGCCGACCTCGAGCCATCACCGCTGAATCCGCCACCATTATCGTCTTGCTCTCCTCTGCTATCTACCAAAAGCACGCTTAAAAGCCCTAATCGGTCAAATCCGATTTAGGCGTTCAAAAACTGAAGCCCTAGAATCAATTTTTATCCTCCATGGAACTTACATTCATGTACCTCTTATCATCTTCAAAGCCCTAGCAATCGGCAACCAACGAACTCAGTTTTACCAGGACATTGCAGCTTGAGGGACGCTGCAGAAGCCCGGAGAAAATGGAGAGGGAACAACACCCAGTGTCGTTCCAAAAAAAATTCAGAAGTCGCACGCGCAGAGGGAGATGTCTTCTACGTTAATTTGTAATCAAGGTTTATCATATAATTGATATTTTAATTTTTTTAATTCAATAAATATTTTCGTATTGCAAATTATGCACAAAGGTTCGTATGCCCAAGTGGTAAAGCATGTATCTTACCTCTTGAGAGGTCGCAGGTTCGATTCAGGTTGGTGCCTAACTTTTTATTATTTAAAGCGGTTTTTAATGTTAATTATAGCGGTCTTGGAACCGCTGTCTTATTAATAAAAGATGTCGGTCAATTTACAGCGGTTTTTAAAAACCGCTATGTATCCCTTCCGTCTTTTAATTTATAATAGCGGTTAAAGTTATAACAGCGGTTTTTTAACCTTTAAAAGCGGTTTATAAAATAACCGCTTTTATACGTCTGATATTAAAAGTGAAATTTGTCATAGTGTATATATAATTACTGATCCTCAACAATTAACTAATAAATAAGAAAGCTATATATATCATTGATTATATACTACACGAGCATTATCGCGCGTGTGATTTGTCATTGGAGATAAATTCTGATATTACGTACCTATTTTCAACTTCTACTAAAAACGTAGAAACACATATTTTTTAAGTTGGTAAGACTCAACTTTAAAAAAAAAATTATCATTATTTAGTAGTGATTGAAAACAGGTACTACGTACCTACACTGTAACTTTTGGTGGATTGTGACAGTGACAAATTAAATAAATTTTGTTAACCTTATTTACCTATTCATTTACTCGGATCCTATCACCGTTAAATTATTGAGTTTAATTTGTTATTACATATAAATAGTCTTGGGTCTCCTGTGTCCCTCATTTGCAACTCTAAAATTTCATATTTTTATAAAAAAAAAATTATATTTTTAAATAAAATATTGATATATGAATAAATATGTATTTTTATGTGTGCATGTAAATTACTTTTTTAAGAGTGTGAGAATTTATGCGAAATGTCCAAATAAAAAAAGTTTGTAAGTTTTTTTTAGGACAGATGTACTAAATAATTATGATTGAGTCTCTTTTGAATTCGAATTCGCGTGAATCCTACTATTTTGGAGAAAATTAGTTTTTGGTCTCATATCTTCTCTCGTGTTAAATTTTGGTTCTAAAAATATGTTATATTTTTTCATTTTGATCCCCTAATTACTTGATTGTGCAATTTTGGTTCCAAAAATTTAATTCTTTAATTTTGGTCTCATAACTTACTCGATTGTCCAATTTTTGCCTCTTTCTCACCGAAAAATTAAAAAAAGACATTGTTTCCCGGTCACATACCACTCACGTGCCGGTGAAATTTGGGACTCTCTGTCAGAGCAACTTATGTGAATGCTGAGTATATATGTAGTTAAATTTATTTTTTATTTTATTAAATAGAAATCTTAGTACACTTAGACAACAAATGGGGTCGAAGTACTTTCGATAAAAATGTGACCAGAAACGACATTCATTTCGAATTTACAATGAAAATGGAATAAAAAAATTGGGCAATTTAAGTAAGTTATGAGATCAAATTAAAAATTTAATTTTTTTGCAACCAAAATTGCACAATCAAGTAATTAAGTTAGGGGATCAAAATTGAAAAGATAAAAAGTTTTGGGACCAAAAATAAATAAAAGAGAAGTTATGAGACCAAAAAATTATTTTTCTCTACTATTGTGCATATAAAGTTGAAATAAATTCATGTGTAAAAAAAATTAAATGGAGTTGAGTTTATAACATATTCTCCATCCCTAAATATTTCATATAAATTTGCATATTATTAAAAAAATATTAATTTATGCGTATATTTATTAAAATTATACACATATTTTTGTTACTATTTTATTATTAAAAACATCACTTTTTAAGATATAAATTCTTTTAGAACTGAGTGAGTATATTTTTTCTATGATAATAAAATCAAAAGAATGGTTTAGACAGCTAGACTCATGTTCATTGTGTATTTATATCATCTCAAAGATAATAGGGTAATGAGCATGATCTAGTATGAAAAAATATTGTTATATATCATTTTTTTATTCTCATTAATAATTATTATAATTGTGTTAGTTTATTCTCATTTTTATTCCTATTATTTTATATGTATGTGTGTGAAATGTAATGCAAGTGCTACTTTTCACATGTTCTCGTGAGGAATATGTTATACTCGTATATCATTAATTTCTGTAGTGTAATTAATTTTCTGATCTTAATTTGTGACATATACCTAATTTTCAACGGTTAATTAGGCTTGGGGGCCCATCCTAGCCAATACCAAACAATAGCAATGTGATTTTGGCAGCTAAAGACTTTTGCTGTTGCCAAATTATTAGACATTAAATTTCATATATAATATCTCAGTCTCGTACTTAATTTTTACATATCCAAACTGTTTTTTTCTTACTCAATTAATTTTTTTATAGATCATAGTAAACAATATTGTATTTTTATAACATATCTTTCCTACTCTAAACTACTTGCATCTCATGTTGCTATTTCACACATACTAATTGACATTTGCTACTTATATCCAATTTAGCTAAGAGCATTCCCAATGCCTACTTTAATTGTGACGCAAACGCTAATTTGCCTCCAATAGCCGTCCCAACGCCAACACAAAACACAACTCAATTTGCCATTTTGGAACAGTGTGTGGCAAATTTGCCACACACTGTTCATTAACGCAAACTTTTTTTTTCTTTTTTTTTCATTTTTATTATATTATACAATAATTTATTTAATTGTTTTTTATGTGATCCATTATTTAGATAAATGTAATATTATGTATTACTATGATGTATTGAATTAAATCTATTTATAACATTATGTGATATAAAAATTAAATATTAGAATATAAATAATTGTTGTATTTTAAAAAAATTATAATTGTAAATTTGTAACTACATAAAAGAAATATCAAATTTAAACTAAAAAAAATTACAACATAGAAAATAAAATCATAGAACATAAAAAAATACAATGCTAAAACACAATAAGAAATACATAAATAAAAGACACAAGCATAACTACACAAATAAAATACAAGTCAAATCTGACCAATACAAATTTTAGTACTCTCTAAGATCATTTCTAGATCCTCCAATATCACCAAAAAATTGTCCAAATGTCTTGGAGTGATTTCCAAATTGAGTTTGACTGGAATTCTTTAGGGCGATTTTTAATTGCTCAATTCGAAACCATTCACGTCTAACCGGGTCAGCAATAGTCGTCAAGTCTTTTTCCATAATTTTAAATTCATACCTTCGTTCTTGAATTCTTGCAAATTCATCCATGGCTCTCTGTTGTTGGAGGTTTGATTCAGCCATTATATCTTCAATTCGTTTATTTGATTCTTCCACAGCTTTCATAGCACGATATGAATCTTCATCTTTTTTTCTTTTCAATTTAGATTTTTTCACCCCCTCTGGTCGCATCTGAGATGATGATCCACCATCAGTATCATCACTTAAGTTGATATCAAATTGAGATATTTCCGGAGAAGAGAAAACGGGAGAATTTGGCATTGATTCAACATCGATCATTCTGGAAGCTGTTGCTAATTATGATCTTTGGATATGGCATGCATATTTTGGTATGCCAGGATCTAATAATGATATTAATGTGTTGGAGAGGTCCCACCTTTTCTCTAATCTAATTAGAGGTATTTCTCCTCCTGTGCATTATGTTATCCAAGGAAAAGAATACAACACGGGATATTATTTAGCAGATGACATATACCCCAAATGGTCAACTCTGGTACAAACCATTTGTGATCCACGTGGACCAAAAAATAAATATTTTGCACAACAGCAAGAAGCGTGTAGAAAAGATGTGGAACGTGCATTCGGAGTCCTCCAAAGTCGATTTGCAATTATAGCAAATCCAATTCATTTTTATTCAACTGATGATTTGAAAGATATAATGACTGCATGCATCATAATGCATAATATGATAATTGAAGATGAGCGAGATCTTAGTACTCCGATTGTGGAAGCAAGAGAAGTAACAACCTCACCGGTACAGTGGGCAACTAATTCCAATTCGAGATTTCAAAATTTTCTTAATCGATATAGGCAAGTCAAGAATGCAGATGCTCATTACGAACTCCGCAATGCTCTGATTGAACACCTTTGGGAAATATATTCTAATTCAGAGAATTAATGATTGCCAATATGTAATTTATATTATTTGCATTATCTTGTAATATTTTTAAATTTGCATTATGTTTTATTAGATGTGTAATTTTTCTATATTAATATGTAATGTGATGAATTATGTTATTAAATTTTCTTATATCACCGAGTCGTTGTTATTTAATTATTTTTATTAAATATATTATATTTTTATTAATTTAATTTTTAAAAATTTAAATATGAATATCAATTTATAAAATTAATTATATGTAAATAATGATAAAATAAAAAACAAATTGTATCAAAGTAAGAATATTCTAAAAGAATATTCCCGTTGAGTTAAGATTTGAGTTTTATGATTGGAGGTGATTTTACTGTTGGTGGCAAATTTAGTGACAAATAGGTGTATTTGAGTTTAAATTTGAGTTATAGGGTTAGGAATGCCCTAAGGATGACAAACAGTAATTTAGCAATTAACTTTATGACGGGGAGTAATACTTAATTACGTGTATATGTTCCAATTTCATACTTTCTCTATTTCATAATTAATTATATGCATATTTTTTTTGTCCATCACACAATTTACATATGTTATAAATATAAATTATTATTTATAATTTATCTTCAAAATATTCGTATATTTACACAAAATGTCATTATATTTTACAAATCAATCCAATTTATTTTTTATTTTAATAATAAAACTTTAAATATTACCTTATATATTTCTTTTAAAATATATGCATTTTACAAGACGAACTTTTTTGTGATGGACAGAGTATTAATTAGCAGTCTAAAATCGTGTCTCTCTTAAAAATTTATTTGAAAATTCGAAGCTACTAATAACATTCGATCGATCATCACACTCATGACTTGCTTCATCAATGGAACACTTCTCAAGTATGATTTAAAAACATTATTTGTGACAGGGGAAGATGTATTAAGAGTTTAGAATATTCACGTTTAAGTTTTATTTGTCTTGTAGTATACATTAAAAATACAAAAATCTAGAGCTGAATTTGGTCACTGGCGAATTGGTAATAACCGGAGCTGTAATGCACTAAAAGTTAATCATAAATATTATCGCGTGCACTTTATTAAGGGATGTTTGGTTGAGGGATCAGGTTAGGGATCAGAATTCAATAAAAAATTGTGCTGGGTTCAAATCTATCATTTCTGAATACGGATGGCAAAACGATCTGCTCCGCAGTTGATTCAATACGCCCCGTCCTATTTGGATTGGCCCCGATCTGTCTCGTTTTGAGAATGGAGCAGATCAGCCCCGCCCCGCTTGCGGAACAGATCAGGCATGAATCTACATATTTTTTGCGCTGATCCGCCCCGCCCCATATAATATTAATTATATATAATATGAAATATATATATAATATATAGAATTATATTTTTTTTAAATAATCAAATCTTGGATATGATTTGGTGATTTGGATGGATTATTGTTGATTAAATTGTGAATTTTTAATATTTTGCATTTTTTTTTTTTTAATATATTAATTTTGTAAAATTATGAGAATTTAATAGATGGAGCGGGGCAGACATGGATCTCAAAATGCTGCCCCGCAGTGGAGCATGGAGCAGGGCGGATCAGCGGGACACAAGCTCGGAGCAGGCATGGATATTGAGGTATTCGCTCCAATCCGCTCCATTTGTTATCTCTATTTCTGAAATGGTGTTGTCATATGCACGATCACATTATAAAACTGTTGGTTACTCTTGGATAAAGGTAATGAGTATGGTAACGAGAATGAACGAGAATTCATTCTAATCAATAAATTTAATATTATTTATTATACATGTATGAAATCATAAAAATAAATTAAATAAAAGGATAATCAATAGTGATTACTCGTATAATAATACTTTTTTTAGACAAAAACTTATATAAAAATTTCTACAGTAGAAATTACTAAATATAAACTAAAATATATAAGAAACCCACGCGCACCCATTTCCGCCACCGCATACGCGCGCCGCGATGCTAATTCATTCTCCTCACAAGCTCGGAATGTGAACTAAAAGGGATTGCTTGAGACAATTGTCATTGCCTTTTGATTTGGCACAAACACACCCAAACCCACCCACCCCCCACCCACCCTCCTCCAACACAAACACTCAGCCCAACCCAATTAATTGTC
>JAPKLY010000822.1:37839-54362 GCA_026898435.1 Prunella vulgaris | reverse complement strand
GATTTAGACCCTTAATCCTTGATCAAATGCTATTTCTACTTGCTTTTGAAGAAAAACGCTTCGAATTTGATAACCTCTTAATCTTCAAGTTTGACTGCAGAATTTTTCTTAGCTCAAGCTCATTTTGCTGAGTTGCTCGTCTTGGTTCGTTTGTCAATTTGACATGAACTTAAACCTTAATTATTTATAGGGTGAGAAGGTGAACATTTTCTAAATATGACAAATTAAACATTTATTGTCGCATATGAGTACGGAGAAACTCGTAATTTTGGTGACTTAACAAATATTATTTTTTGACTATTTAATTCACTTAAACTCTCTAAATTAAAATGGTAATTTGGATCGATATTTATGTAATTTATACATGTGTCATTATTTAATTGGGTGCAATTTTAATTTGTTTACCATTAGTACCAACTTTTAAACAAATATATTAAATTAAAAGTAAAAAAGGCACTTAATTATATTGATGATGCATGTTAATTAAAATCAATATTAACGGAATGCATATATGACACTTGAATATATATTTTTCATATTATTAATTCAAACCTCATGAAGGATCCCTATTACAACAGGCGACGTTTCATTGATTACATACAATCAATCAATTAATTAATACACAACATGTGTTAATTATATATATAATGTCATTAATTTCGTTTTAATTATGTAATCTGATCAATATTAAACAATAAAGACTAGCTAGTAGTATCAAATTAATGCTATTATATATAATTAGGAGTAACAAATTTAATTATTAATTAGACTGCATGATTGAATTATTAACGAAATTAAGGAAACGTAGCGATACAAATTAATCCAACATGCATGCATTGCTGGATCATAATATAATATATATATGATGAAATTATCACCAGACATCAAGCGAGCTGGGATGAGGGATATTTAGGAGTGGGGCCATATGAGCGTAGGCAATATTAGCGGAGATGGCATTAGCAGCTTCAGAGGGATGGAAAGAATCCCAGAAGTAGTACCCATCTCTATTACTACACATACCACCTCCCACAACACAGTGCCCGTATCTCTCCGCCGACGTCGAACAGCACGCTTCATTCATATTCTCCATACCACCTGCCAATGCCATGCCATGCAATGCAATGCATCAAATTAATTAATATTCATTAATCCATATATGTATATTTACTCGATATATATATATATTAATTAATTCAAACAACCTGCATTAAATATTAATTAAGATCATATATATATATATATATATATATTAAAATTGAAAATACATACTCCTATATATATATAATTATGCATGCGTACCATATATTGAATGATCATCAGAGTAATCCTTGGCGTACACAAAGTTAGCTCGTGGGAGGAGAGTATTAAAATATTTAACAAGTAGTTGAAGGCGATCATTGAATATCTTAACAATGTCGTTAGTTGGTTCATAGCAGTAGGACCCTTTGGTCACGCCGTGGGCCCCCACCTGCACTGGAACGCACCCTAATTTCCCGCCCCCGAAAACTGCCACTTTTCTTGCCCCATAAGAGTAGAGCTTCTGCATGCAGGCCCCACAAATTAATTTCAATTTAATTATTTAATTATAAGTAAATTTAATTAATTCTCACTTGAAGCTGCTTTGAGTATACAGTAATGAGACGAGCAGCAAATTGTTGTGGGGTGTATTGGGTGTTTGAGGATTCGAATTTGGGGAGATAGTTGGCCAGGTAATCATTGTTTCCCAGTCCGATGTAATATATGCACGATTTTAGATGTTGCCTTGCTGCTCTTTTACTCCCCACTAATTTCACTAATGCTGAAATCGTGGCCTTGTGGTTTTCAAGTTGCTCCTTCAATGTCACAATATCCCCCTGCAGCACGTTAATATAATTCATATATATGTGATATTAATTGTACGTGGTTATAATATATAATTAATTGAGTATATATATTTTTTTATACACCCTCCAACTCAAATGTAATTTTGAAAAATTATATATTTATTATTGAAATTATTACTGAAAAGTAGTTACACCATTAAAAATATATTTTTCAGTAATAACATATGTGATTTTTTAATAGTATAATTTTTACGTAAAATGAATTTTAGTTGCACAGTGCACAAAAGAGTAAGAGCAAGTATTTAATTACGAAGGCGGCTTCAGTTTCATCTAGAATTCCAGCTCCGCCGGAGGCATAGTTGAGTCCTTTGAGGATATCCTCATTTGTTGAATTCGATAGTGGAGGAATAGGCTTCTCAAACCCCAGTAGTTCAGCTGCATGCAAGCAATTAATTAATTAAATCGACCATTTAATTTAATTAATTAACCAATCACTAGCTAGTTAGAGAATATAAATTAATATATACATTAACAAAAAGTATACGTACCAAGGAAATCAGCAAGATTTCGACCATTGGTGAACCTTCCAGTGGGACCCGCGGGGAAATCAATACCATAAGGCAAATAGTTGGACTTGGCGTAGGTTTGGAGATTATTGTTGTTGCCATTGTCGACGATAGAGTCCCCAAATATGAAGAAGCATGGAACTTGGGGTTCACCTCCACAAATTATAAGCTGGCTTGACGAAATTATTATTAGGACTATGCTTACAATATTAATGGAATAAACACCCATTTTCGATATGAATGAATGAATGGTTGAGGCAAGCGTGATTAAATACGCAAAAAAAGTCTATCTAGCTAGTATATTATTGTCCTTTCGAAAAAAATAAAATTACATTAATTTTGGTGGGATAATTTAATGCTTATTTTTAACGTGATTTTATTGTTCATGATATATAGTACACTTGTGCAGATAGAAAATGACGAAGCAACGACTCCCTGACCTACTATTGTCACAATCTATCCTTATATATATATATCTTGTACGTACATATATTTACTGCTATAAAAGTACATTTTATAGCATTATTTTTAAATTTATAATATAATATGCAAAAGAAATCATTCTATTATTCAACTCATATTTATTTTATATTTGAAAATAGTATTTTAAAAATGTATAATTTGAAATTATTCCTTTAATTTTTAATATATTTGTATTGACAAAAACCTTGAATTCGGTTTAGTGATAAATGAATTCATATGTATAATTTTTCTGTTAATTAATTTTACAAATATAAATAGGCCGAATCCAAAATAGAATGACAAAATATTATATAAATTATTTTCATGATATAAACCACTTTGCGATATAAGGTTTATATTTATGATTTTTTTCCCCTTGTTAAAAAGTAGTTCATGATATGAACCACTTTCACACAATACCTACTCAAATACAATATATCAACACCACATACATATCACCAACATATAAAAATTTATACAAATTCAAATTTATAATGAATTCTGTTTATCAATTATCACAAGATATACGTACACCACCAAACATCAACATCTGAACTGACAAATAGAGGGATAGTATTAGTGTAGGCATTAATTGCGGTGATGGAAATAATAATTTATGTGGGTGTGGGATGATATTTGTACAAAAAAAAATAATAGTACTCCCTTTGTTTGTTTGTTTTTTCTAATTTGATCTTTTAACTTTTTTTTATCTTTAAATTATCATTCATTCCACTAATAATTTTACACAAAAATATATTACTATAAATTCATTTATTTAGAATGATTAATATTCTTCAATAAAAAGTTGTTTTATTTATTTAAATACTGCAAATTAATTTCATTAAAAAAAAGTCAAATAAGAAAATTAAAAAGAAAAAGAAAAGAAGGGAGTACTCATCTATGTTCCTCTGCACTACACCTCCCTCTACACAAAACCCTTTCCTCTCCGCATATGTCGCACAACAACCTTCCCTCATAATTTGATACTAATATAAATTAAACTCGCATTATACGCAGGAATTGGAAGAATATTATATAAAGAAATATTACATAAATTATTATTTTTTTATTAAGTTTATTTCTTCTCGATTTTAGTGTATATTTGCAATCTCTAATAGAATTGAAAAAGTGATATTAAGTAATTTTAGTAGTGAAATGAAAAATAAAGAGTGTTATAAATTTAAGTGATTTTAAAAATTTTTAAGAAAAATGTCACTACAAAAAACGCACGTTTTAGCGATCGAAAATTAGCGACCGCCTATGAATCGGCCGCTAATTATAATATTAGCGACCGCTTTTAACTAATTAGCGACCGCCTAAAACGGTCGCAATTTTTTTTATTAAATTAAGGTGATTAGCGACCGCCTATGGTGGTAGCTAATTATTTTAGCGACCGAAAATTAGCGACCGCCTATTAATCGGTCACTAATTATAATATTAGCGACCGCTTTTAATAAATTAGCTACAGCTTTAGGTGGTCGAATTTTTTTTTATTAAATTAAGGTGATTAGCGACCACCTTAAACGGTCGCTAAATTTATACCCCAATTAATGATTTTTTAAAATATAGTTTAGCGACCGCCAAAGACGGTCGCTAATTTTTTACCCCAATTAATTATTATTTAAAATATAGATTAGCGACCACTTTTAGGCGGTCTCTAAATTTAAAGTAGAGTTTTTTTACCCATTTTTTTTATTGAATATTTAATTATGTTCTAATTTTACTAACAAATAAAACTATTTTAGAGGTATAAAATATTAAATTTAAAAAATTTAAAAAAATTTGTTGAGATATATATATATATAAACAAATTAGAAAAAAAAATTAATTTGATGAATTTAAAAAAACGTGGCTCAATTTAGACTTATATACAATTAAATGTATAAAATACTAACAAATAAAAATATTTTAGTGGTATAAAATATTAAATTTATAAAATTAAAAAAGTTGTTGAAATATATATATATATAAACAAATTAGAATAAAAAAAGGAATTAATTTTGTGAATTTAAAAAAATGGGACTCAATTTGGAGTTATATACAATTAAATGCATAAAAAAAACTTACAAATAAAATTTTTTAGTAGTGTAAAATATTACATTTATAAAAAAAAGTTGTTGAAACAAACATATATATAAATAAATTAGAAATAAAAAGGAATAAATTTACTGGATTTTAAAAAAAAAAAATGTGACTCAATTTGGAGTTATATACAATTAGTTGCATAAAAATGAATAATAACGAGATGTGTCCGAGTGGAACATTTAATGTAACATTTAATTAGTTGCCCAGAGGTTGCGTGTTCGACTCCCTTCGATCGCATTTAATGTAACATTTATTCAGAGCCTATGAAGGCTCATATACGTAATGCAAAAAAGGCGGTCGTTAAATTAAAATTTGCGACCGTTTTTTGCGGTCGCTAAAACGCGTGTTTTTTGTAGTGTGTATTTGCAAAAGAATTGCTTCTAAAAAGGGTATTAAGTATTATTTTCTTGGAAAATGTGTAAAAGTGCTTAAGTTGTAGCTAAAAGCTAAAAAATATTGCTTGATCAAAAGTGATAATAAGTATTTAAAATTATAGTTGATAATATATTTTAAGTGTTTTTTTTAAATAAACACTTTTACTTTTTATTTAGAATTTGTAAATAAGCACTTAATCTTCTAATCTGTGTTTTTGATGTCGACATCCTACCTTCAGTACCAATATATTCATTTAATGTGACTGTGTGTGTATTCAACAATCTTCCTTCACAATTAATTTCTTGATTTTTGCATATATATTGAAGACAAAGTTGCCTATGTGTATATATAGACTATAGTTCATTAAAATA
Organism: Prunella vulgaris; assembly: GCA_026898435.1. Lineage (NCBI taxonomy): Eukaryota > Viridiplantae > Streptophyta > Magnoliopsida > Lamiales > Lamiaceae > Prunella > Prunella vulgaris. The sequence continues at coordinate 48,680 of JAPKLY010000822.1, read as the reverse complement.
GTTAATATAATAACAAATTAATAAATTAAATTGAGTCAATGTATTATTATTTTTAAAGTGTATTCATGAAAATGAACTGAATTAGAGGGTGTTTGTTTGGCAGTAGAAATTGAAAAAAAATCGAAATGATAATTATTCTTGAATTATTTGATTAATGGATAGAAATTGCTATCATTACCTCGTAGATGGTATTTGGTTTAATTATATATTTTAATAATATAAATTATCATTAACAATTTTAATATTTTAAAAATATTTATAAATCATCTATGCTTAAATTAGTTATAATATGATAATATTAAAAAAATATTTTGAACCTAAAAGATAAAAAAATTAGTAAATTTTTTGTGATTATCTTTCATTCCCAAAAATGATAGGAATGAGTATATACCTTTGATTCCATGATTTTTTAATATGAAAATACTGTTCATGAAATCGTTCTCTCCAATCAAATCATTCTATACTCATTTCTTATCTTTAAACCTCTTTACCAATGCTTTTACTTTTTAAATTTTTTTTTTTCTGGATTCAGTGATGACACATTTATATTACAAGCAAATAACTGAAATTTATTATTTATGTATCAAATTAATTATTTTAAATATTATTTTATCATTAAATTTCATATAAAATATGTTTTTATTATTCATCAAAATTTAATATTCATGAAATCTGAAATTCTCACCTAAATTTCAACATGAACATCTCCATAAAACCATGTGCAAGTGGGCATCATATAAGATGGAGCTTATTCACATGTTGTTTTGTATTTATTAGTGATGATGGGCCATCGTTGTTTTCCATGCATTAATGTCTCTAAGACTAAACTCTATAAGAGAAGCCTCTCTATTTGTTCTCGTAAAATTTTTGCAGTAAAATCTTTGATATTGAATTAAAGGGAAGCAGTACTAAATAAAAAAAGTTATGATTAAAAGAACACATATTTTTATTATTCAGTTGAGAAATTACATTTTCACTTCTTCGGGTTCTAAATTAATTTTTTTTTAAATATTAGTTATTTATAACTAAATTTTATATGAAAATGAGTAATAAAATACTTAATATTATACTGTTTTAAATTAAAGTTTAAGGAGTTTTACGCTCTGGAAAATAAAAAACTATAATAAGTTCTGAAAGATAAACTTTTTTTATCGATTCAGAACCTAAACGATACACAACTATTAATTTAGAACCTAAATGATATATATTTTTAATCAATGATTCACCCATTTTAAGGTAATGTTTGGTCTATTATAATTTCTAGACTTCTAGTTATGTAATTACATTTCCCTATATTATAATTTCAAAAATAAAAGATTATATTCATTTCACATGATTGAAAAAAAAAATTATATAAATAAATAAGAATATGCCAAATGGTCTTAATATTTTTTAGCTTTTGCTTGATAGTTTCTAGCTCTTAGGTCCTAAATTGGTACCAGTTTCTACCTTTCAAGTATATCGATTGGAAAATTCTTTTAAGCGTATTAAAAATCATATCTGAAGTATATTGTTAATCATTAATATCAACAATATTTTAATATTTTTATTATTTAAAGTATATATTTATTTTAATATAAAAATACAGCATTATAATATTTAAATCTAACGTATCAAGTTCAATAAAATATTTAAAATGTGAAGTTCTTGTCCAAGAATATAGAGTATTTGATCCAGAATATCAGAAATTAGATAGTTCATTAAATTAATTCATTTCATGAATATTTTCAAATAAAATATATTCTAATATAAGAAATTAAATAGTTCATTAAATTAATTCATTTCATAAATATTTTCAAATAAAATCTATTCTAATATAAGAATTTGGAAATAACTATACAAACACTGGGGGGGCGGGGTTGGAATTAAAATTGGGAAAAAATAACACAAAACTTTTATTAACAAGTTAATGTACTTTTATTAATAGCATTAATTGTACCCGTAGATATCATAAATATTTTTATACATGAATATTAATTAATATATCTTGTAATATTAATAAATATATTTTAAAATATAAATTTTATAAAATGGCCTACTCAAATTTTAGGGCCAACTGCATTAAGTTAGCTAGAGAAAAGTTACTACAAAGAAATGTTGGGTCACGTCCCTAGCCGATTCCTTCTATACTGTTTTCAGATTTTCTATACCTTAAACAATGCGTATCATTAAAATATTTTTATTTAAACCTTATGTCACTTTATTTTTTAATATTATATTAAATAATAAATTACATTTTATTCAATAAAATAAAAAGTACTCCCCCTGTCCCGTTATAAATTTGCTCATTGTTTTTTGACATACAGATTAAGGGCAAAGTGAAAAAATATAAGTGATGTGATGGAAAAAGTAAAAAAATATATAAATGATGTGATGGAAAAAGTAAAAAAGGAATAGAAATAATGTAAAAAGTAATAAAAATAATAATAAAAAAGTAAATAATAATTTCCAAAAAAAATAAAAAGCAAATAAGAAACATATAGTGAGACGATAAAAATGACAAAATGAACAATATATAGTGAGACGGAGGAAATATATATTATTAATAAATGATTTTTCATTAAAATTACATTATTTTAATTGAATAATCTGAAAAGTTTTATTTAAAAACACACTTAAATTGCTAATGTTCGCCGCATGTCAAAACTTTAGCATTAAAAAACGAGATACTGAAATTAAAATGGCCAATTAAAATAGGGCCAGGTTATATGCACCCACATATGTTAATAATGCACACACATAAAAACATATATATTATAAAAATAATATATCTATGTTAAATTATCATATATACCCTTGTTTTAAAACTCTAATTCCTTTTCCTCTTTCTTTCCCTACGGCCTGCACCCCCCTCAATTTTCCCTTCCCTCCCTCCAAGGCTACAACCAATTTTTCTTCTTCTTTTATTTATTTTCTATATTCCCCCAACCCCAAGTGGCTGTTTGAGAATAGGGGTTTTGATCTGAAGCAGTTTGATTAATGAGAAAATGAGGCCGGAAAAGGAGACTCCTTCACGTGGACGAATCGGTGGGAAAAATAAATTTAGGTGGGTGCATCATATTTATTTATTAAGTCAATGGGGGTATATTTGTTATTTTACATATTATTATAATTAATATTATATCAGAGTGTGTGTACTTAGAACATTTGTTGGTGCATATAACCTGGGCCATTTAAATATCAACTTATGAAATCTTAGCCCAACCAATCTTGTGTAGCCTTTATCCATAGACTCAGGCCCAGGTTACTTGAACCAAATTTTAAATTGCGCAGGTTATATGCACCCACTGATATTTTAAGTACACAAACTTATTGAATAAACTCATCTAAAGTTGAGTACAATCATATAATTTTTTTTATAAATTATCCTTTCTCTACATCAAAATCGTGCGCCCAAATTTCAAAGAAAGAAATGTCAATCTGCGTTTCACTCCCAAAATTTTCAAAAATCAAAGGAAAAAAAAGATATTTTTCACCGAAAAATATTAAGGCTCTACCACACTAAAAGCCAGAAGTTGACACCGCCCAGAAGTTGGTGCATTTGAAAGACTTCACTTTTCTTTTTCCTTCTTTCATTAGTCAAAACAATGAAAGTGAGTGCATCAATTTGGTTTACCATGAAGGATATAGGGCTTGTTTGCAAAATTATTTTAAAATTGTAGAATCACTTTTTTAAAAAATTGGTGAGATCCAATTTTTTAAATAAAAAAGTAATTATAAGTTCTAATTGTTTTTGCAAACAAGACCATAATGATCGTTTTATATATTACTACACATATTTATATATTAAAGGTGTGCTCTTCAAATACCCGTGGACGCATATAGCCGGCCCTTTTAAATTAGTACACCTATCAATTTTTTTCTTTAGTTTACTAGTTTGTAAAAATATAATATTGTCCTCCATCATTTTATACAAAACTTTGTTCATTTAAAACGTAAACCAGCTGGCCCACGCATTACTCTGCTGAGTCTGTCTATCGTTGCAATGACATTTTATTTCGATTATTTTTAATTGAAAAATAGTATATGATCAAAACAAATAGCTAAGGCTCCATTTGAATGGATGGATTTGAAAATGAATGAATTTTACAAAAAATACATGTAAAAATATATATATTTCAAATCACAAATGGTAAAGAGATTGAAAAGAAGTATTTTTAATTGAAAAATAGTATATGATCAAAACAAATAACTAAGGCTCCATTTGAATGGATGGATTTGAAAATAAATGGTTTTTACAAAAAATACATGTAAAAAGACATATATTTCAAATCACAAACTGTAAAGAGATTGAAAAGAAGGAAAAAAGTAGAGAAAAGATAGAGATGGGATGGTAGATAGGAGGAATTTTACAAATGACATGATTTTGATGAGAATTTAGAATTTCTCTATTTTGAACATAAACTCAGATCTAAGTATTTGTAATTTCACCTAACTTACTTGAAAAGAATGATTATTTGTGTATGAAATCCGTGGATTTCAAATCCACTCATTCAAACAGAGTCTAAATGAAATTCATAAATTACATAAAAAGATATAAATATCGAAAATTTCAAAGAGTACCAAAATTTCAAGAATAAGATTTGCAAAAGCAACAATATCGAAAAGTGCGAAGGATTCAGAGAAGATCAAATTTTTGTAATCTAATTTTAAATTTTCTTTTTAAACAAATGTCATCTAAATCTGAAACTTACATTTGTATGAGAATTTCGAATGTGGGCGGAAGGTGGTGGAAAACATTGTGCCTAAATTCTTGTAGTATGAAAAAATTTTACCTCATTAAACAACTTGAACTTTTAAAGAGTAGTGAAATAAATTTATTTATTTAGTTTTTTTTGACAATACCAATAATGATATTTGGTTAGAAGAGAAAGGGAATAGAGCTCTGCCACACAAAGGTGAGAAAAGAAGAAAAAACGAGTGAAAAAAAAGGGTTTGTGAGTCAGTGAGTGTATTTTAGGAGGGTGGATCAGAAATTTAAGAGTGTGTATTGTAATGTCTTAATAAGTGTTTGTTTTGAAACACTAAAAATAATTTCTAAAAGCACTTTTTTCAAAGTTATTTCTCACAGCTTTTGAAAAAAAATACTTTCAAAAGCTGTTTTGTAGCAATTGTAAACAGGCACTAGCGGGTGGTAGCGTGTACTAATAGGTGGGTATTCTAATTAAATATGGATGTCTAAATAGCCTGGGCGGATTCTCATTCTCATACAGTAGAGTAGCCCTTTTGACCAACCCCATTGGGCTAAATAAAGCCTACAAACTAATTTTCTAATCCTTTTCTCTTTACATTTCACATTCATTCCGAAATATGCAATTACAGAAATTCAATATACATTTTTTTTTAATAATATGCAACTTCATCCTCATGTATAGTGATAATCACACATCATACATAGGCACATGCTATACTACAAATAGTTTACAAGATTGTATGCAACACAGCACAACACAACACCACACCACACCACAAAAGTAGTGATATGGATACACAAAAATACCATACTATAAAGTTTTAGATACTATTATATATCACACTTCACAGAGGCATATATATATATATATATAGTTTCAGAGCTGAGCCAAGCGACTAATATCAAAGGGATGTGCATCTGATGCCCTTTCAGCTCTGTAAGATCTCCTTCCCACCACAATGTTGGCAGCTTCCGTCGGATGGAATGCATCCCAGAACAAGTACTCGTCTCTGTTTTGACATGGTGTTTGCAGGGGTAGACACGTAATTTGCCCATTGTTCCTCCCCACACCACAGCACCCAGTGTTGGTCACTCTAAAACCTGTCACCCCACAATCATATTATTAGACAAGATAAAAACTGACAGAGAAACAGAGAGAGAGAGAGAGAGAGAGCAAAGAGAATTACCAAAAGCTGAGGGGTTATTAATCAAATCCTGGAAAATTCCATAAGCATCAATGTATATAAACTTTGCATCTGGTGAATTGCCGTTGAACTCATCAACCAATCCCCTTAGCTTGCTGTTGAATATCTGATTCGCCCCGTTGATTCTTCGCACGCACGTAGACCCGTCCGGGCTGTTCTGCGCCAACGCGTTCGGGCTGCACCCGATTTGCCCGATGCTGATCAAAGAAAACTTCCTAGCTCCATAGTTGTACAAGGCCTACAATCAACAAGAAAAAAAAGGTGGTCAAATTAGCTCATGTCTGTGAATAACAGGGGATCCCTACCCTTATTTGCTGGGAGTACTCTTGAATGAGGGCATCTGCATATTGGTCCGGCGAGTACTGGTTGGCCGTCGAGTAGTAGAGAGGCATGAAGTAGTTGTTGAGGTAGTCATTGCTGCCTATTCCGATGGAATATATGCACTTGCTCAAGTAATCTGCTGCCGAGTCTTCGTCACCAAGTATGTCCACCACTTGAGCAACCGTGTTCTTGTAGTTGTTCACTTGCCCCGTGAAATCAATCCGAGCTCCCTAATAACAGTTCTCCCAACAATCATTAAACCAACATAAAACTCTGTGTGAGTTGGCCTCTTGCCTGTTCTCATGATGCTTAAAGTATCACAAAAACGTGCAAGAGTATCAATGCTCGCACCAACTCTTGTTTCGTAACCGTAAACAAACGAGGACCTACCAATTGTTGCCCTGTTTCTGATCTGATTCCGGCAGCTGCAGATGCGTAGTTTACGCCTCGGAGTATCTGCTCGCCACGAGCATTTGCGTACGGTGGGATGTAATCATCGAAGCCCAATAGCTCAGCTGAAAACGACAAGTACAGATCGTTTTATCGTTATGTTTAACTATTAAATTATGAAAACAAGAATGAAGAATCAGAACTTACTAATGACATCAACTGTAGTTTTTCCATTGGAGAACCTCCCAGTTGGTCCATTAGGAAAATCGATACCATAAGGCAAGTAATTAGCTCTAGCCAACGACTGAATGCCGTTGTTGTTTCCATTATCGACCAGTGAATCGCCGAATATGAAGAAACACGGGACTTGGGGCTCCGCCACAACCACATTATGGAAATTCACCACAACCACCGCCACCACACACAGCAGCACCATCCAGTTTTTAAGCCCGCTTTCCATTATATACACGACGTGAATGTATACAGGTACGGGAATAATACTAAAACAAAAAGTAGGATAAGGAAATAAAGAAGAAAAGATGAAAGTTAGATGGGCATTGGGTGGTGTTGTGTGATCAAATTTAAGACAATGAGGTAGGTATATATATACTTGAATGTATATGAATATTTTAGCTACAAGATTAGCAGTGCAATGCTGCTAAGTACAGGTGATGGTAGTTGACTTATTTTGAGCTATTGTCCGGACAGATATGGAGTTAGATAGAAGCATTGATTTCACGCGGATATAATTTGAGACAGTGAGCAGATGGAAATATGAGACCTGGTCTTCCTGCCCGGATCATGTATTTTATTCTCCACTTTTAATACTACGATATCATACTATTTCATTTTGATTTTTCTTTTCTGCCTTGTTTTGATATTTCAATTCGTTGGTGCAGTTGTGGGTCTTTCTTCGTGAATCTTGTTTTCTGTTAATTTGTTAAAAATTATGAATGATGATAATTTTTAATACATAGCTACGAAATTTTCTCAGTTGATATCTAATTAGGCGTTGTACTCATGCAAGATTGTCATAATCCAAAGGGTGAGTGACAAAATTGAAATAAAAATCTCCAAATTTATGCATACTGGGTTGGACTCCTTGGCATTAAAATGGTCATTTCAAATTTGGAGGAATAGTTTAATTTATTAATGATTCGACTGGGTTTGCAATCAACATTTAATATACATTACATAAATTCCATAATAGTGAGAACAAAGTTCAATTAAGATCCGGTAACTGGAACTGTTAAACGAAACAAGTCACTCGTGAGCTTGACTCGGCTCATTAAAACTCGATTCGATGTATTAAATAAATCGAGTTCGAGAAAAAGTACTTATTTATTAAACGAGCTCAGCATAACTCGGTCCGATAAGCTTGCGAGCTGCTTGATAAGCTCGAAAAATAGAAATTATTTTGTGAATATTATATAATTTAGGATATAAAATTATAATATTTTACATAATAATGCGACTCTAATTCTCAAATCACTAATATTATGAACTGGTAAAGGTTTTATCTTTATTGAAGTATGAGAATGTGAATATGTTGAATTATGAAGTTGTTGATATAGTATCACTTAAGCATATATTTTTCAAGATATTCAAGCTCAAGTTGAGTTTTGATGAGCTTAATTAAACTTTTTGCTCGTAAATTTTGAGCTCGAGCTCAAATTTAATTTAAGCTAAATGCCGAGTCGAGCTCAATTTTGATTTCGTCCTTCTTAAGCCGAACTGAAATATCACTATTTGAGCTCACTCGTATTACAGTTCTACAAGTGATAATATAACATGAACAGGGGTCCTACCGACAGATCGAAAAAAAAAAAAGTAGAGATAAAAAAAACTCTTGAGCAAGTTAAATTAGATGGGTGGATGCAACTACTACATTTAATGTTCAGACCAAATCGTGGGAAGTAAATTCAGAAGAATGAACACCCTTCATTCATGATTATGTTTCAACCAGATTCCTGCCCATCACATTCTTGCTTACAAATTCTAATTTGATTAAACTTCATCCTTGGTGATTTAATCGAATCGAGAATTTTCAGCATACAGTCCTCCTTTTTCCGTCATCAAGATCACCGGAGGCAACTCACCAACACATAGCAAGGTATTCCCTATTTATATTAAAAACAGCAGCAGATATGTTGATAATAATAGAAATTAATATAAAAAAGATCAAAGATAGCATTAATTGCACATGTGATTATAGCTCTGTCATTATGTTTCAATTAAATCAGGCAGTTGAAGAGGAGGACAGGTCTACTTGGGAAAATGACTTCTTCCTACAACATCTCCACCGCGGTCCACTTGAGCCCAAGTCTCAAATTAGGTCGATGGGTTGCAGTCTTTGTTACGATGAGACGAGGCAGGGCAGAGCAGGGCGTATATGTGACCTCATGCTTTGCTGTCATTGCAAGAGAAATTCGGCCTGCCAAATTTACTCAAAAATGGTTCAACATGAAGTGCAAAGAGTGTAGGCTGATACAAGTTTGCTGCTTAGTGTAGAAATCAGTGCAAAATCAATGACAGAATGAAGTTGTTCTTGCGCGTAATTTACTTTACTTTATGATAAAAAAAAGTACTTCAGTGTGGGGAATAATTAATAATCTAGTTGAAATTGAGTGGATTCAGTGTTATGCTACACTTCAGCTCAATGATGAAAAGGATCAATCCAGAAGAATGATAACCCAGTACTTAATTGAAGAAATTGGTTAGTCAGAGGTGTCAAGCGTGTGATCCTCATAACATCATCTTGAAAGATTTTGGGAGAAGTGAAATGAAGTATTTCAAAGATTTTCAAACTCAAAAGCTCCCAAAATAAAATTGCATAATCTCAAAGTGAGTTCCTACCTATATATATAGATAAACTTCTTATGTTTCAGCATCATTTATGGAATTTTATCTTAAATTAATTTCTTAGGTTTCAGCATCAATTTATGGGATTTTCATTTCAAACATCTTATGGAACATTTGAACGCTTTAGGGGCTTTTTTTAGGATAAGCATTTTACGACTTCCAACAGTGAAAGCAGGCAGAGTTGACACTACAAACCTCATTTATGCTAACTAAGATATATAGCTTATAGACCACAAGTTTGGTTTCATTTTTCTCACTAGAGATTATGGGTTACTTAAAGCTTATTCTTCATAAGACAATATCCTATGATGTGCCCAATGCTAATTCTAACTCAGGAACAAAAAAATGGCCAGTGTGATTTAACTAATGATTTATTAGAGAGTAAGTACATTAACAAGAGGCTGTTACTTGTGCAAATACATGATGATGAATACTACAAGTAGATGCTCAAACAAACTCCTTAGGTGCAAAATTTTAAAAAGACATACTTCTATGTTCACAAGTTATGATGTGCTGACATCACTTGTTTTAGTTGGATGGTAGGCAATCTTGCATTCTTACGACACTCAGCTCGTGCACCAAGAATTCGTATAAAATATCATAAAGTTCCTTGTAATATGATAGGCACTTTAGAGTTGCATTCTTGTAGCATTCTTCATTAGTCAAAGTGTAACTACTATTTGCTTCAAACAATAGATACAATAGAGTATTTCAGCTTTTCTCCTCCACCTAGACAAACCGTAGAAAATCATCATCAGCAAACTTAAAGCATCTGCTCGCGCAAAACTTGCCCCAAATGGACTATTGACTTGCCTATCCACTCCGTCTACCTCAGAAAAATTATCAACTTATCATTAGAGTTCAGTGTTGGGAGAAGTAGAGAAATAATTAAAAGCAATGTCCTTAATCACTTCTATCAGCTCCCAACTCAATGCAGTCTCTCAGCAACTCACCCTCCACAACTTCTTTCTGTAGGATCAGAACTAATTCTCGCAATGGTCCCTGCCATTTCCAATAATGCATGATCATCAATATAAAAAGATATAAGCATCCACTTTTTAGAATAGTAACTGCAAAGTTTATATTTTGTTCATCTAGAGAGTGATAAACCCAATGGAGAAACACGGGGTTTTCTCCAATTGCTCTATAAAAATAGTAATATAATAAACTTGTTTTTTTCAGCCAAAAAAATAAAAAGAATTACAGACAGCCAGCATCTAGTTCGATTCTAACAGTGAGAGCATTAAAAAAAAAGTGTAAAGAATAAACAACGTACAGATTGACGGAAAAATGAGAGAAGTCGAGCAAATAGCGACTGCGAAACCCTAAGGGCATTCTTGTAATTTAGACCAATCCAAGCGACCTTGCCA
>JAPKLY010000822.1:0-32839 GCA_026898435.1 Prunella vulgaris | reverse complement strand
TTCAATTTAAAATATAAAAATTGTAACTAAATTTTATTTTATTTTTTAACTCACATCCATGATCCAATACAATTTAAAATAATATTGTTATTTTATTATTTACATATAATTTTATATAAATATTTATTATATTTAACATCTATAAAATAATTTATCATATATTAAAAAAGAAATTTATAATATATTTGAGAGTTTGTATTTTTTATTAAAGAAATTTGAAGTTCTTGCACGTAATTTACCTTAGTTAATGATAAAAAGTACTTTAGTATGGGGAATTAATAATTAATAATCTAGTTGAAATTGAGTGGATTCAGTGGTGTGCTAATATAAAAAACATTAGAATTTGAAGTACACTTCAGCTGGTAGAAGAAATGTGAGACAGAGAAGAGACCGCGTACTACCCACATAAGGGTTGTTGTGTGGGTGGCGAGTGGCGATTACGAGGACTGTGACTTTATTTTACTTGTTTAAGACTCTCTATTCTTAGATATAGACTTTTCTCGATCTAATTTAAAATAAAATATTTTTTAAATATAAAAATTATAATTCTATTTTATTTTATTTTTTTACTCACGTCCACCATTCAACACAATTTAACATTATTATTATTATTTATTATTTGTATATAATTTTATATGAATATTTATTATATTTAAAATGTATAAAAAATATATAAAATAAATTAACATATATTAAAAAATGATTTATCATATAAGAGAGTTTAAATATTTTATCATTAATATTAACTAATATTATTCAAAATTACATATAAACACCGATTGCACGATATATAAATGATGCATACAAGATTTTGAGTAAAATCTTTGACCAAAATATAGATCTTATCCAACATCAAATTTAAATATTTTATTTTATTTTTTCACTAACATAATTAAAAGTACACATGGTATATATTTTGTTGAAATTCACATAACTTTTTCATTTTAATTATCTTAATAAAGAAAAAATATATATTTTCCAAACATATCTATATTTTTCATGTTTTCTTCTACAAGATATTTACAACAATGCATGAATTGTCATATATATGTATTATTTGTGTAGTATTATATTCTTTAATAAAATTTTGAAAATTTTAACATAATCATTCTAATTATATATTATATTCATTTCACAATAAACTTCACATTTTTTAAATCTTTCTCGCATAGTCAAAAAAGTATGAAGCTTATCTAATAGTCAATTGCATATTAATATTATATAAATTTAAAATAATGAAATAATAATTATTTATCAAATATATTAAAATTTTAATTTATATAAAAATTCTGCGTAACACACTGGCACTGTACCAGTTTAAAATATTTACAAAATTTGTGATGGAATAAGTCAAGGATATGCTTAGATTTAGTGATTATTTGTAAACTCTATTTATTAACTGGAATCAATTTTATTATGGAAAAAAATCAATTCTAAAGTGTGTGCAACCACTATTTTCATCTATTAGGGATCCTTTTTATAATAATGTATACTTTTTAAATTTATTATTAATTAAATAATTATTTACAAACATTCTTACTTTTAAAATTACTTTATTTCAAAATACTTCACACTTTTAATTTGTAACTACAAAAATTACTTAATATTAATTTTAGTTTTGCAATAGAATTTTTAAAACATACCCCTTATTCCCTATTTGTAAGCAATCATTTTGGGTATGTTTGTTTTGGGACTAGCACAGATGGAAGTAGGACTTTGCGATCACGTATCTACACGAGTTTGTGATGTAATATCCGGATTTCACATCTCAAACTCAACCCACACCTAAAAATACCTATTAAACCTATTATTATTCTTTCCAACACAACACTTATAAAATACATATTATACCTATTATTATACCTATAAAATCAATCACTATCACACTTTGATTTGATATAAAGTAACATCCTACCCTATTAAAATTCCAAAACAAGCACACACTTTTACTATTTATCAAGGTTTTCACATCTCAGGATTTCAAAGTCATGACTTCCCACTGTTGATATGGCGAACTAATACGTAGGTTTCAGAAATAATCTCCAAGGTTTGCCAGGTCTCCAGAGCCCATCCGAGCTGGGGAAGGACCAGAGCTCGCCCGCCTGTGGAAGGCCCAGAGCTCGCCCGACTGTGGTACATCATTGTGCGATACTCTGGAATCTGGTCAAGGCTCGGGAGCTCGCCCTTTGTCAGCAGAATTTCGGTGGCGCACTCTTTTTCCCTCCGTCCGGTTTATCCACAAGGGTGGTTTACGGCGAGATTTTTAATGATGTCCATCTAGTCTAAGACATAGTAGTAGGATGAAGCATGATAAAGGAAGCAGTGTGGGAGATCAAGACGAGGGTAAGAAACCCTCGTCAACACCGGAGGCCACATAGGCTCGTAAGGTGCCGTCTCACATTCGCACACCTATAAATAAGACCTCTCTTGTACTATTCGGGGGACTCTCTCTCATTTTTTTACACAACCAATACAATCTTCATTGCAATATTTCTCTCTCTAAACTCTCTACTCTCCCTCCCCAAGAACATAAAATCATAAGATTATTGTTTGGTAGAATTAATCCGTTGTAAAGCCACATAAACGAACACAATTAGTAAATTCTATCAACAATTTGGCGCTAGAAGGAGGGCGCGTTTCGAACCTGAAAAATTAAAAATCTCAAGAACGAAACATTAGAGTTTGCTTGAAGATTTGAAGATTTGAAGGTGTTCTTGATAAAATTCAAGAACACTTGAAGATACACATACACCTTCATCCCTTGAACGAAGAACCCAGATTTCCGGACAAAAACCCGAATTTTCGAATTTCACGAAATTGGCCCGGAACAAGTTTTCAAACGCGCGCGTGCACACGAATAAACTGAATTTCGGATAATTCATCACACGCGAGGCTAGACGAAAACTTGCACAGCTCCACCTAAGCTGGACGACCACCACACCGGCGACCTCCACCACTCTGGTGACCTCCCTCCACTCCGACGACCTTCAGCAAGCTACCCCCTCCGAAACCCAAAAATGGCTAACACTCGAGCCGCCAAGGGACAGGCCTCCGCAGCTGCGGGAAGGTCTAAAGGGGGTGATCAAAACCAGGCCGAGGTGGAGACCTCACGCCAGGTGGTGGAGACATCACAACCACCTCCCCAGAAGAGCACCGTAGCTCCGCGACCTCCGCGAGTCGTGGTGACCCAGGAAGACTTGGCCCCCGCTCTGAGGGACCTGGTCAGCAATCCTGACGAGCTCCAACGCACCATCGCGACCCTACAGAGGTTGCAGCAGCGACAGCAGGACGAACTCGCCCTGGTACCAAGATGAGTTCCAGCTGCCGAAGCCCGAGAGCAGACCAGGCCCACTCAGGGCACCCAGACCAGAGGGGACTACAGCGTACTCCCCACCGAGCAAGAGGCCAGCTCGGCACAAGCCCGCCAGCGTAGAGAGAGGACCGGTAAGGCTAAGATGGTGGAGGAGGATCCCGCTCCTTACACCGGAAGGGAGTCGGCTTACACCGGGGCATCTGGCACCCACCAATCACAAAGGAGGGAAGTCCTCCAAGGCCGCCTGGGCCCGAGATACGGGGAAAACGAGCGGACGGCGGCCCCAGCTGCGTCCCATGGGGACTCCGACCAGCAGCCACGCAGATCAGCCCACGAAAGGCTGAGGAGGCCCGCCACTGACCGGCTAGGCCCCCACGGCGGACGCCAACACTGAGAGGTCACCCCAGAGTGAGGCACCTCGGGGACGTGCGTCCGCGAGATGCACGACCTTTGAGCAGCCTCCGCCGGAGGTGACCCGAGATGATGAGCTGGCCTCACTGAAAAAGGCCGTTGAAATGCTACAAGCACAAGTAGCAGCCAAGTCTGGCGGACCTGACGCCACGACTCTCTCCACCTCTCCATTAGCACCTGCCATCCTCTGGGCACCGGTCCAGAAGAAAATTCAATTCCCGGTGATGTCCGCATACGAAGGCGAATCGGACCTGAAAGTCCACCTAGCCAAGTACGCGGACTTCATGATTTCGGTCGGCGCCACCGACTCCACCCAGTGCCGGAACTTCCCGCTGACCCTAGGGGATCGAGCTCACCGCTGGTTCTCTTCACTCGCCCCGAGGTCAATCTGCTCATTTTGCCAACTCTCGCGGGAGTTCCTGGCCCACTTCTCTGGGTTCGGATCCTACCTTACCCAGAAGCACCGACTCTCCAACATCCACCAAAGCGAGAGAGAGACAGTACCTGGAAAGGTTCTACAAAATTCTGCTGGAGGGCGAGCCGATAAGCGAGGATACCAAGGTCGTCGCAGCGATGGCCGAATTCAGAAGGGGCACCGACCTCTGGAAGGAGATGCACCTCGCATGCCCCAACACTTACAGCGAATTCCGCCACAAGGCGGGGGTGTTTGTGGCTATGCAGGAGGCACTACTGAAAGAAGTTGGTGCCCACGAGGAAAGGAAGCCCTACGGGAAAAAGTCCGGGGGCACCTACAAAGCTCCCCGAAACTTAAAGGCCTTTGGCGAGGGAGACGAGCTCAAAGAAAAGCTCAATCAGGTCCTCACTGTCTCCGTTGACCACGTCTTCACTGCCGTCAAAGGCAAGGCCATGCTGGAGGAGCAAGGCGGATCCGCCAGGACCGCACGAAGCTCAACCCCAATAAATTCTGTGCCTACCATCAGGCCATCGGCCACTTCACCAGCGAGTGCCGAGACCTCCTCAAGCAACTCTGGAAATTTTACGAGGAGGGGAAATTGACCGAGTTCGTGAAGAAGGCCCCAGCTAAGAGACCGAGGTTCGAGAGGAGGGCTACCTCCGATGACGAGGAAGAGGAAGCAGACCAACCTGGTCCCCACAATAGACGGAGAGCACCTCCCCAACCTCAGCAAAACATGGAGCCCACCCGGGAACTCTTGGTTCTCGAGGAGGAGATCGGAGCTGTAGGAGGTCTCCAGGACGGGGGATCCTCCATATCCAGGAGAAAGAGGAAGGCCGAAATCCAGGCCATAAACCAAGTCCAGGAAGGCAGCTCCGGCTCCAGGTCCATCTCACAGCTTGCTGACGAGCTGACATTTTCTTCAGCGGACCTTGAGGGGGTACTGATGCCCCACAACGACTCATTGGTGATAACCACCAACATCATGAACGTCCGAGTTCACAGGCTACTTGTGGACACTGGCGCATTCACCAACATTCTCTTCAAATCCACCTTGGATGCCTTAGGTGATTTTGAGTCGTATCTGGAACCTAGCAATGCTAGGATAGTGGGGTTCAGAGAAGCTGTAACCGTTCCCCTAGGTAGTGTTAGGTTGAGCGTCCAGCTTGTATCGGCTGAGGATCCCGAAAGGAGACTGACTAGGCTCATAGATTTCCTAGTTGTCGACCAGCAGTCCTCCTACAACGGGTTCCTTGGCCGCCCGTTTATTAATGAATTCAAAGTGGCGTGTTCGACCTACTACTACTGTTTAAAATTTCCAACTCCAAAAGGCTCCGGAACTATAAAAGGTGACCAGAAAAAGGCCCGAGAGTGCTTACTCCAGATCAAAGACGGCCGGGTCAAGAAGTCTGTAACACAAGTCCACATCCTCGAAGAGGACGTACAGATTCCTGCAGACGAGCCAAACATCCTAGACGTCATCTCGGTCGAAACTGAGATGATGGAGGTAGGCGATTTGTCAGAAATCAACCAAGGTAATGGACCTGTGCAAGACACACAACCGACACCAATGGAGGACTCGGAAGAAACCCAAGTGTTGAGACCTGCGCAGAGGTCGGTACCTGCGCAGGGGCAGCAGCCTACTCCCATGGAGGTAGCTGATGAGGCCCAAGGTGGGGGACCTGCGGGAGGTCAAGAACCAACACCAATGGACGTTGACCCAACTCCCTAAGTCACCGCACCATTCCAAGTTGACAAACCACCGGAGGTGCTCACAGCTGACGAGCCCGCCCAAGCTGAAAGCCAACCTGATGACATCGAACTGCGCATAGGCCACGAGCCCGTGCAGATGTCACAAGAAGAGTGGGACGAGTTCATCAGCGACCCGAGATGGAAAAGTCAAAAGAGAAAAGCCACCCCCATGGAAGAGTTGACGGCACTCCCGGTGGACCCGGAAAGAGACTTGGAACTTTTCATCGGTTCTGAGTTACCTGAACCGTACCGGTCGAGGATGGAGCTGTTCTTGATGACCAACCTGGACGTGTTTGCCTGGTCTCACGAAGACATGACGGGAATCCCGTTGGAACATGCTTGCCACAGACTTAACATAGACCCGACAAGGAGACCCGTATGCCAAAAGCGAAGAAAGTATGGACCAGACAAGTACGCGGCTCTGACTGTTGAGGTGGAGAAGTTGTTAGACAACAAGCTCATCAAGGAAGCTTTGTGTCCGCAGTGGGTTGCAAACCCTGTCCTGGTGAAGAAACACAATGGGACGTGGAGACTCTGCATCGACTTCATGGACCTGAACAAAGCATGCCCGAAAGACAACTTCCCACTGCCTCACATCGATCAGCTGGTGGATAGCACCACAGGCCATGAGATGATGACGTTCATGGATGCTTTCGCGGGCTATCACCAGATAGCTCTACACCCAAATGACCAGGAACACACGGCGTTCTACACCAACAAGAACATGTATTACTGGGAAAGGATGCCGTTCGGACTCATCAACGCCGGAGCTACCTACCAAAGATTGGTGAACAAAATATTTGACCAACACATTGGTGAATCCATGGAGGTGTACGTGGATGACATAGTTGTCAAGAGTTTGAGAAAGGAGGACCACCTGGACCACCTAAAACAGACCTTCGACATACTGCGCCACTACAACATGAAGTTGAACCCCAAAAAGACCAGCTTTGGCGTACACTCCGGAAAGTTCCTGGGGCACCTAGTTAGCCAGCGTGGAATTGAAGTCAACCCAACACAGGTCCAATGCATAATCGAGATGGGTATACCCGATTCCGTCTAAAAAATTCAAAGACTGACTGGGTGCATGGCAGCCCTGAACAGATTCATCTCCAGGTCCGGCGACCAAAATCGTCCATTTTTCGAGGTAATTAAAGCAAACACACGGAGGTACAAAGAGGCGGCCAAAGCCAACAAGCTCCACCTCAAAAACCACTTCGTCTGGACAAATGAATGCCAACGAGCCTTCGAAGATATCAAAACATACCTGGCGGATACACAGGTCTTGTCTAAGCCGATACCTGGAGAAAAGTTGTACCTCTACCTGGCTGCATCGGAGGTGGCCATCAGCTCCGTCCTGGTCCGAGAGGAGGCAAAAACACACCTACCAGTGTACTATGTAAGCCAAGTACTACACGAAGCTGAGTTGCGGTACACCCCAACAGAGAAGCTGGCTTATGCACTAGTGATGAGTGTTAGAAAATTGAGGTCTTACTTCTTTGACCACCCAGTGGAGGTGCTGACAACGTTCCCACTACGTCAAATATTACAGTGCCCAGACACCGCCGGACGCCTGCTGAAATGGTCACTGGAGATCAGCTAATACGGTATAACCTACGCACCCCGAACAGCGATCAAGGGACAAGCACTTGCCGACTTCATCGTCGAGCTAACTTTCCCACAAGATCCGACGAGGGGGCGTATAGCTCCGTGGCATATCTACGTGGACGGATCATCAACTAGCATAGCAGCAGGCGTCGGCGTAGTCCTGATCAGCCCAGACAGACAAGTCTTCACCTCCGCAATTCGGTTCGACTTTCGAGCAACCAACAACGAGGCAGAGTATGAAGCATTGATAGCAGGACTTAGGCTATCATTAGTTGTGGGGGCAACCAATCTTCAAGTTTTCAGAGATTCCCAGCTAATAATATCCCAAGTCCGGGGGGAATATGAGGTAAAAGACCAGCAGATGATGATTTACCAGAAGATAGCCGCGCATTTGATCTCGATGTTTACGCAGGTTTACATCAATCAGATACCGCGGCTAGAAAACACACAAGCAGATGCTCTAGCCCGGCTAGCTACTAGCAACGGCGAAGCCGAATTCACGGAGGTTGTGATCACCACACTGAAAAACCCCTCGACGTCCGATTACAAGATAAATCAAACCTCGAGCGGGGGGCAGGAGGACACTGAAGGTGGTGAAGATTGGTGCACTCCAATCCAAAAATACCTAACAGACTGAACAACCCCCATGGACACCTGGGAAGCTAGCCGGTTAGTAAAGCAAGCTGCCAGATATACACTGCTGGATGGCCAACTCTATAAGCGTGGATTCTCTCTACCACTGCTCAAGTGCCTAACTAAGAAGCAGGGGTCCGAAGTGTTGGAAGAAATTCACGAAGGGATTTGTGGGAGTCACGCTGGGGGGCAAGCATTGGCATATAAGACGATCAGACAAGGCTACTACTGGCCCACTCTTCGTAAAGATGCCATCAGCTTCGCTCGAAGGTACCGAAAGTGCTAACTTTTCGCACCCAACATCCACTCCCCAGCCAACCAGCTGAAGTCTGTGTTCAGCCCATGGCCTTTCGCGAAATGGGGAATCGACTTGATCGGCCCATTTCCACCTGGTAGAGGCGGTGTAAAGTTTGCTGTCGTAGCAGTAGACTACTACACTAAGTGGGCTGAGGCCGAAGCTCTCACAACCATAACCCAAGAAAGGATGATCGGCTTCATTTGGAAAAACCTGATCTACAGATTTGGACTCCCGCAGTCGGTCATCACTGATAATGGAAGGCAGTTCGACGGACAGAAGTTGAGGGACTTCTTCAGTTCATGGAACATCAAGAAGCACTACTCAACTCCATATCACCCCCAGTCGAACGGCCAGGTCGAGGCGGTGAACAAGATCCTGAAACACATATTGAAGCTCCGCCTCGAAGAAAAGAAGGGGAGCTGGGCAGACGAACTCCCGGAGGTCCTATGGTCTTATAGAACTTCCTATAGGGCCAGCACCGGGGAGACCCCATTTGCCCTAGCCTTAGGGACTGAAGC
Source organism: Prunella vulgaris (assembly GCA_026898435.1). NCBI lineage: Eukaryota > Viridiplantae > Streptophyta > Magnoliopsida > Lamiales > Lamiaceae > Prunella > Prunella vulgaris. The sequence goes on along the minus strand of JAPKLY010000822.1, from coordinate 23,891 downwards.
CGTAGTCCCGGTTGAAGTCCAGAACAAGACTTGGAAGGTGGTGGGGTATGATGACGAAAAGAATGATGAAGCCTTGGCAGTAGAAAAGGATCTGATCGAAGAGACCAGAGCTTCGTCAGAAATGAAAAACGCCACCTACAAGCGCAAAGCGGAAAAATATTACAACTCTCAGGTCCGAGACCGAAAATTCAAGGTCGGAGACCTGGTGTTAAAAAAGAAATTGATGGCCCCACCAGGTGTATTCGGTTCAAACTGGGAAGGACCATTCCGGGTCACCTCAGCCTGGCCAAATGGTACCTATGATCTAGAAGACGCAGAAAGCAAAGCTTCGTCATACACCTGGAGCTCGGCACATCTAAAAAAGTTCTACCAATAGACTAGAATCCTGTAATAGACTAGTCGAAGGTTTGCATCTGAAATGTCGATGGCAACCGATGTAAATTACACCGCTATGAAAAGTCAGAAAAAATTCAGAAAAATTCCCAAGTGTTTGGACCTGTGCAGCTCTCCAACCGGGCGAGCCGCACCAGGTCACCCACTGCTCCAGAGAACTCACCGAGCCCAGCTCGCCCACATACTCAAAAATCTGCAATGCGCAAGGACCAAGGTCCCAAACGTTGTAATTAAATAGCTCGAAGGCAAAGGCCAAAGTGCCCAAGGTCGCGAAGGTACCCTCCTTAAAGGGTTGCTAAGCACCTACTGCCACAAGTTAGAAAAATTCGCGAAAAAGATAAAAACGTCTAAGGCAAGGTTCATGAAACCCAATGGCCCAACGTGAATCAATCGAAGTGCAGTTCGCTGCCCTAAGTGGCCTAAGACGATCGATTCGCGGCCCTAAGTGGCATAAGACGAAGAATAAGCACTCTCAAGATAGAGGTACAATTCGTAGTCGTAAGTGACGTAAAATGAACGATTCGCTTCTCAAAGTAGAATAAGACGAACAATTATGTACCAGAAAAATAAACAAAAATGAGCTATTTAAGAAATTATAACGTAAAAGCGCAAAATGCATAAATGGAAAGAGTTAGACAAAAAATGTTCGACTTCTATTCAAAAGATACTTAAGAAATTTTCAAGTCAAAAATATACTTGAAAAAATCCTAAGTATAAGTAACAGTGCTGGCCACAAGGGCCGACCAGCTAGCCATCTTTGAACTACAAAAAAGCTCCTTCTGGGCGAGCTGCACAAGCCCGGCGAGCTAAATCTACTTGAACAAAAAAAAGCAAAGGCTACAAAAATGGAGCTCCTTCTGGGCGAGCTCCACAACCCGTCGACCTAATACAGGTTGGAAAGTAAAAACTAAACTAAGAAAGCAATAGTAAAGAAGGCCTAGGGCTCGGGGTCGGCGACCTCTAGAGTAGGGGCGACCTGGCGGATGGGCATGGCAAGCTCGACATCAGAAGTGATGTTCCCGGAGAGTCCGCTTGTGCCGAGCTCGCTGATATTTATCATCGCATCCCCGCAGACCTCCTGCATCTGCTCCATTGTCGGCGGGGCTTCGCCTCCAGTATCCCCCTCGGCACCTTCAGTCTCTTGGGTGAGGTCAGAAGTCAAGACCTGCTTCGTCTGGATAATGTTGAATTTTTTACGAGCAGCGTCAAGATTGATCCCATAGCCCGCGAGGTCTCCAATATTCAGCTCCGTGCCAGGGGGAATCGAGGACTTCTCCAGGCAATCCTCAAACTCGCTGACGAGGGCTTCCCACTCACTGTCATTGTTAATCCGCGCCCATTGGAAGGAGCGGATAACCTCAGCAAAGCAGAGCACGAAGCCCTTGTCGGTGGCGACCGCCTCGGTGAGCTCAAGTGCCTCAGGTGTGATGGCGGTGTCAGAACGGCTCCTGAGCTCGGCGATCTCCAGAACCTTAGCGGCGACCTCTTCGCGTAGCTTCCGGCACTCCTCTGAGTTCCCTCGGCTCTGATCGCGGAGGAGCCCTACCTCAACCCGGGACAGGGCGAGCTCCTCCTCCCAAAGTGGCGAGTGTCCGGCGAGCTTCCTCCAGCTCAGCCTGTTGTTGGCGGAGGTCGGCCTGCAGTTTTTCTGCTTTTTTGATAGCAAGCCGCTCCGCCTCCAATGAGGCCTTCGCCTTGGTCTCCGCCCTCGCGAGCTCCTCGAGAGCCTTTTTTCGCTCGTCGCCCACCTTGGTCAGCGCCTTCTTCGCATCATGGCGAGCTCTATCAGCGGCGGCGACATCATCGCTGACGAGCTGGGCCGCCGCCATCGCCGCACAGGCGTAGTGCATCGCCAACCTCGCCTTGTCGATGGGCTACCGTCTCTCGATCATGCCGAGCTCTGAGGCGGAGAGGTACTTGGGGGCCTCAGTAAAAACCCGGCGAGCTGCCCCATCAGGAAGGTCCCTCGAGGAGCTCAGGGCCTTACACCGCTCGGCGATATGGAGAGATTCAGGTCGCTGCGGGAACTCGGCGGGAGTATACCTACACAATACTCAAATCAGTTAGGAAAAATTATAGAAATTGCCAAGGCTTCCAACTTCAAAAGAGGTCGCCCACTTACCCAAACCTATCGGGATTAAGCCCAAGCAGGGTATCATCCCGAATAGGGACCCCGTAGGGAGGCGGCGAGGGCGCACTCTGAGGAGTTGGAGGCGCTTGAGAAGGTTGAACAGCAAGTGCTCGTCCTGACCCCGCTTGGCTTGATCCGGAGCTGCCCTCAGCCCTGACTCGCTTGGCGGGGCGAGTCTCTTCCTCACTCACTCGCGAGTCATCCCCTCGGTGGAGAGCTCGCCTCGTCTGGGGAGGTGGAGGGGGTTGAGCGCCTCGCTCGAGGTCCGAACCTCGATCTGCCCCCCTTTTTAGCAGCGGTGACCTTCTCCTTCGTTGGGGGAGGCGCCGAGGTCCTCTGAGAGCCCGAGCCCCCGGCCTTATCAGCGGCTTTGGCGAGCTCGAGCTTCTTGGTGGCATCCAGGACCGCCCCCGAGGGGATACCTTCCCTCCCTGGGCGAGGCTTGCCCATCCTGAGCTGTCGAGCTAAGAAATAGTATGCTTCAGGAACTTTAACAGGTGGGAGCTCGGCAGTAGGACCTACACCTGCACAAGATGATCAAGTAGGTCAGGAGACCTCAATATACGGAGCAGCGAGCTGGCAGAACTTCAAAATGGAGAAGTGCGAAACCTTGAGCAGCGAGGTGGTGTGGTGAAGTGATGAGGCCGGCGAGCCTGCGGCAGTGGTGTTGGCACAAGTGTTCGATCTCGCGATCCTTCTTCTCCCTCAAGCAACACACCGTCCGCACAAACTCGAAGCCAATCGAAACCTCTGGTTTCCTACGGCTCGACTTGTGGCACTTCAAACCTGCAAAAAGATAGATTAGATCAGTAATCTAATCCGACACACACAAACTAAGGTATGCCACCTACAGCTCGCCTCCCCATATGTCTCGGGAGTAGGGATACACCCTCCACGACCATCAGAAGCTCGCCAATCCCCCCCGATAAAGAAGAACTGCTCCTTCCAATCCCGGATTTTGTTGGGGAGGTCGCCTAAAAATTTGCCCCCCGGGTGAGCTTGGAAAGAATAATATCCCTTCCCCTCCCTCACTTGTCTGATCACGATGAAGAGCTAGTTGATCTCCGCCGTACTCAGCCGATTTTCATAGCCCTCGAGGCCGAAGACGGTCAGGGCTGCCAACAGATTGTTCCATGCGTTCGGAGTGAGTTGGGTAATGGCGAGGCCCGTGTCCGCCAAAAACTGCCCAATGATGGGGTGGAGGGGAAGGGTGAGCCCGGCCTTCAAAGTGTGATAGTTCATGGCTGTGAGCCCGGCAGGGGGGAGGTCGGCTCGCTCTTTCTCCTCAGCGGGATACATAAAAATGTCCAGCGGGATACGGAACCGCCTCTGAATGTCTGGAAGGGCAAACTCGCTCATGATGCTCTCCACCCCGTTGGCCTTAAGGTCAGACTTGCCAGCGGCTTTTCGAATCGGAGCTCGCCGAGGTAGGGGGAAGCTCGCCCCGTGGGTTCTCACATATTTGCCCCAGTCGAACTCGTTCATGACCTCGGCAGAAACTTGATGTTCAGGGAGCTTGGAAAAAGGAAAGTCGATGAAACGGAGGTATTCATAAGTGACCTCCGTCCCCATATCCTCGCCGACCTCTTCGTCGACCTCACGGGCCAGCTCGCCAGCAAGGTCGCCAGGCCCAACCTCGGCGACCTCCTCCCGGGCCCCAATCTCGGCGGCCTCCTCTTCAACGGGGGTCGCAGCTCCTCCGTGAGCTCGCTCTGAGTAATCCCAGAGTTCGCGGAGGGGCGATTCCTCACCGGAGCTAGTAGCTTGCTCGCTGGAGTCAGAACGAACTGACCCCAAGATTTCGCTACTGTCGGAGAAGGTTTTAGAGCTCGCCCCAGAGCTCGAGGAGAGGACCACATGTGCTGCTCGGGGGTTTGGAAGGTCATCGGTCATTTATCCTTTGCCCAGATCACGATGCGGGGGGGTACGGCTTGAAGAGTTCTCAGACATAATGTAGGCGTCCGAAAATAAGGAACAAGGAAGGAGCGAAAGGAGAAATCTGGATTTCTACCTTGGGAGACGTTCGGAGACGCGTCTGAAGCAGAGGGATGATCGCCAGAAATGTGCTCTAAGAAGTGAGGAAGCAAAAGTGAGAAAATTCCTCATTTCTGCCTATTTATAGACGCTGGGCGCGAGCTCGGAATTCCCGAAAGATCAGGGACCTTTTTACAAAGAATTTGAAAAGTTATCACTATTGTGGGCGGGAATCGAGACACCAAGAGACTTGCGTGACGCTTGGGATCCCGCATCGTGTCGGCCGAGGCGACCTCCGAGGCGCAGCTCGCCTACTAGCTCGGCACCCCCGGAAATAGTTCGCCAGACCTCAAGTTCTCCAGCTCGTCCACACATTGGACAAAGTCATGATGCGCGCGAGCTGGGGGGCAAATGTTGATATGGCGAACTAATACGTAGGTTTCAGAAATAATCCCCAAGGTTTGCCAGGTCTCCAGAGCCCATCCGAGCTGGGGAAGGACCAGAGCTCGCCCGACTGTGGTACATCACTGTGCGATACTCTGGAATCTGGTCAAGGCTTGGGAGCTCGTCCTTTGTCAGCAGAATTTCGGTGGCGCACTCTTTTTCCCTCCGTCCGGTTTATCCATCTAGTCTAAGGCATAGTAGTAGGATGAAGCATGATAAAGGAAGCAGTGTGGGAGATCAAGACGAGGGTAAGAAACCCTCGTCAACACCGGAGGCCACATAGGCTCGTAAGGTGCCATCTCACATTCGCACACCTATAAATAAGACCTCTCTTGTACTATTCGGGAGACTCTCTCTCATATTTTTACACAACCAATACAATCTTCATTGCAATATTTCTCTCTCTAAACTCTCTACTCTCCCTCCCCAAGAACATAAAATCATAAGATTATTGTTTGATAGAATTAATCCGTTGTAAAGCCACATAAACGAACACAATTAGTAAATTCTATCAACAATTTGGCGCTAGAAGGAGGGCGCGTTTCGAACCTGAAAAATTAAAAATCTCAAGAACGAAACATTAGAGTTTGCTTGAAGATTTGAAGATTTGAAGGTGTTCTTGATAAAATTCAAGAACACTTGAAGATACACATACACCTTCATCCCTTGAACGAAGAACCCGGATTTCCGGGCAAAAACCCGAATTTTCGGATTTCACGAAATCGGCCCGGAACAAGTTTTCAAACGCGCGCGTGCACACGAATAAACCGAATTTCGGATAATTCGTCACACGCGAGGCTAGACGAAAACTTGCACAGCTCCACCTAAGCTGGACGACCACCACACCGGCGACCTCCACCACTCCGGTGACCTCCCTCCACTCCGACGACCTTCAGCAAGCTACCCCCTCCGAAACCCAAAAATGGCTAACACTTGAGCCGCCAAGGGACAGGCCTCCGCAGCTGCGGGAAGGTCTAAAGGGGGTGATCAAAACCAGGCCGAGGTGGAGACCTCACGCCAGGTGGTGGAGACATCACAACCACCTCCCCAGAAGAGCACATAAGCTCCGCGACCTCCGCGAGTCGCGGTGACCCAGGAAGACTTGGCCACCGCTCTGAGGGACCTGGTCAGCAATCCTGACCTCGAATAAAAAATGTAATTTTTAAAATTTTGTATATTATATTTAAAAAATTGATTAGAAACGAAAAAAAATACTTTGAATCTTGAATTGATGAATTTTCAGTGTGATTTAACTGAATGATTTATTAGAGAGTAAGTACATTAACAAGAGGCTATTACTTATGCAAATGCATGATGATGAATACTACAAGTAGATGCTCAAACAAACTCCTTAGGTGCAAAATTTAAAAAAGACATACTTCATTTTGTGCCCAAGTTGTGATATGCTGACATCACTTGTTTTAGTTGGATGGTAGACCAATCTTGCATTCTTGTGTCATCATTCACTCGTACATCAAGAACTCGTATATAATATCTTAAAGTTCCTTGTACTATGATAGACACTTTAGAGTTGCATTCTCGTAGCATCCTTCATTAGTAAAAGTGTAACTATTATTTGCTTCAAACAACAGATACAATAGAGTATTTCAGCTTTTCTCCTCCACCTAGACAATCCGTAAAATTATAGAAATCATCATCAGCAAACTTAAAGCTTCTGCTCGCCCAAAACTTGCCCCATTGACTTGTCTATCCACATTGTCTACCTCATAATACGCAGGAAAATTATCTACTTATTATTAGAGTTCAGTCTTGGGAGAAGTAGAGAAATAATTAAAAGCAATGTCCTTCATCACTTCTATCAAATACTTGAGGTCATCAGCTCCCAACTCAATGCAAGTCTCTCAGCAACTCACCCTCTACAACTTCTTTCTGTAGGATTAGAACTAATTCCCACAATGGTCCCTGCCATTTCCAGTAATACATGATCATCAATATAAAAAGATATAAGCATCCACTTTTTAGAATAGTAACTGCAAAGTTTAGATTTTGTTCATCTGGAGAGTGATAAACCCAATGGAGAAACATGGGGTTTTCTCCGATTGCTCTAAAAACATACTTCTTCCGTCTCGCTATAAGTTGCTCGTTGCTTTTGGGCACACAAATTAAGGTAAAAGTAAAAAAGTATAAGTGATGTGATGGAGAAAAGTTAAAAAGTAATGCAAATAGTGTAAAAAGTATTGAAAATAATAATAAAAAAGTAATAGTAGTTTTCAAAAAAGGTAAAAAAGTAAATGAACAACATATAGTGGGACTAAAGAAAATGGCAACATGAACAACTTATAGTGGGACAGATGGAGTATAATATAATCAAACTTGTTTTTCTCAGCCAAAAAAATTAAAAGAATTACAGACAGCCAGCATCTAGTTCGATTCTAACAATGAGAGCATAAAAAGAAAAAGAATAAAGAATAAACAACGTACAGATTGACGGAAAAATGAGAGAAGTTGAGCAAATAGCGACTGCAAAACCCTAAGGGCATTCTTGTAATTTAGACCTATCGAAGCGGCCTTTCCAGCTTCTGATCGGATCCGATTCAACTCACATAAAAGCCCTAACAACTCATTCAAATCAGATACCCGCCCAGGTTTTGAAAAGACATCGCTTCTCTCCACGCGTTATTCATCATATAATCCAATCTCACATTTCAAGCGAACCTGTAGAAGCCCAGGCCCAGCCCGTGCTGGAGATTATGGACAATAGCCCTGGCCCGCTCTGCCCCCTCGGCATCGCCACGGGCATCCTGAAGGTCAGCAACACGGGAGGTAAGGGAGTGTGAGAGGGAAAAGATGGTTTGATATTGGGAGAGGAAGGAATGTGCAAGGATGAAAATATCGGTATCGACGGAAATATCGGTACCCTGAATTTAAAGATATATTGGTGGAAATATCGATATCGGTAAAAAATAGAAAATTCATGGAAATTTCATTAAAATGATGGAAATTTAACATGAAATTTTAGACAATATTATTACTAGTCTTAATACATTAATTGAACTTAAAATCTCAATAAAATGAGAATCTTACAACAAACATATCAAGAAAACATACGTAAGAAATATAAAACGATACAACAATTGTTCATAATTATTATATTACACAGCTAATACCAAAATGATGTCCTATGAGCCTCAAATGTAAAAGAAGAAAGTCCATCTTGGTCTAAGCAATAATGGTACCAAGTCCCGAGGATTGAGAATTGAAAAAAAAATAAAAAATTATTTCCCGAAATTTTCCGAAATTTTGACCGATAAATTACTGAAATTTCCACGATATTTCTCAATAATCTGCACATTTTGAATTACCCTGGACCGATATCGATATAGTAACCGAAATTTCCGATATTTTCCCGAAATTTGACCGAAATTTTGGAAAAATAATCTTTCAAGTGAATTTCCATATCGGTACCCTCAAATTTCCGAAATTTCGGCAAAATTTCGCGAAATTTCAAACCTTGGGAATGTGAGAGATTGCAAGATAGTAAGAGAAAGAAGAGACCGCGGACTCCCCCCGGCATAAGGGTTGTGGGGGTGGCGACAACGACGGCGTCAACTTAATTTGACTTGTTTAAGACTATCTCCATCCACAATTCTACGCAGTTCAATTTAAAATAAATATTTTTAAAAATATAAAAGTTGTAATTCAATTTAATTTAATTTTTTAACTCACATTCTCCATCCAACATAATTTAAAATAATAATAATAATTTTATTATTTATATATAATTTTATATAAATATCTATTATATTTAAAATCTATAAAAAATATATAAAATAATTTATCATATATTAAAAAAATAATTTATAATATATTTGAGAGTTTGAATATTTTATTATTGATATTAATTAATATTGTTCAAAATTACACATAATAGCACTTGTTGCACGATATCTAAATGATGCATACAAAACTTTGTGTAAAATCATTGACCAAAATATAGATCTTATCCAACATCAAATTTAAATCTAATGCAATATTAATATATTTTTTTTTTTGCACTAACATAATTAAAAATACAAATGCTATATATTTTGTTGTAATTGACCTAACTTAATACAGAAAAATATGACAAAAAATTCTTAATATTAATTTTAATTTTGCAATAGAATTTTTAAAACATACTCTTATTCCCTGTTTGTAAACAATGGTTTTTCAAGGCTTTGGTTTTGATTATTCCAACAGTCGATACCCAAGGCCAAGCCCCACACAATCATTTTGGCTCTACACTCGTTCAGTCAACACTTGTTGATACACTGTGACTGTGGTGAAAGAGTGATCGAAATCTGCAAGTTTATATGGAAAATATATAATCCGAAGATTTTTATTGGAGGGCTCAATTTTTTTTAATTAAAGTTTGAATTTAAGTTTTTAATTTTAATGTGTTTTAAATTAAAATTAAAATTTTATACTTTTTAATTTAAAATTCAATTTTATTCTTGTGATCTCAATTCGACATCAAATCCATTTACTTTATTTCAAATTTTTTATACATAAACATGAGATTCATAACAAAATTATATACTCCCTCCGTCTACGAAATTTATGCTCACATTTTTGCACGTGGTTTAATGCAATATGTCGGAAGGTATTATGGGATATTGTGATGTCCGTTTTGAGTAAATAAAGTATTTATGGAAAGTACATATGATATACTTTTCATAAATATTCTCTTTATTCAAAACGGACCTCACAATATCCCGTAATACCCTCCGACATATTGCATTAAACCACGTGAAAAAATGTGAGCATAAATTTCGTGGACGGAGGTAGTATTTTTTTTAACTAATTAATGTTTAAAATGTTATTGATTAATTTATAAAAATTATAGCTTTTATTTGACACTCATATTAGGCACATTTAAAAAACAATTTTCAAATTTAAAATTTTTTTATAATAAAATATAAATAAATAATAATTATGTCTAATTTGAATGTCAAATAATAGAAACGAAAAATATGTTTCTTAATTTTTTTATGAAAAAACAAAATTAAAAATTGTTGAATTTGGTCTTGAATTGAGACAACAAGAATTATATTGAATCTTAAATTGAAAAAAAAATCAAAATATAGTTATTGATTTGAGACATTTCAAAATTGATGATTCAGTGTCTGTTTTGAAACTCTACAAAACAGCTTCTAAAGTAAAACTTTTTCAAAAATTGTAAGAGAGAACTTAAAAAAAAACTGTTTTAAAAGCTGTTTTTAAAGTTCTAAAACATATACTTAAATTGAAACAAACATTCGTATGAAATTCTTCCTATACTAATCTATGTAATTTCAATATATATAAAAAATTTACAAAGTAAGAATAAGTCAAAATAGAGATGATGATTTGTCTAAGTTTATAAGCTATTTAAAACAACTTATAAGCTCTCATAGGATAAAATAAAATATATGATAGCTTATAATATATTAAAATAAGTTCTTTACATTTATAAACTACAAAAAAAAAAAAAAAAATCACAACTTATTTTCTCATCACCTCTATCTCCACCCATCCGCCTCACCCCACCACCACTCTCCAATCCATACCTCAACATAAAAAAATGTATTTTCAACTAAAATTAAAATTTTAAAAAGTTATAATAAATCATCAAAAACTTATAAATTGTATTAATCAAACTCTTCAAGAATTTATATGTTTTGTATGAATTTAAGATGAGAATTATAATATGTATTAAAAAGTTAATCACTATAAAATTAGTAACTGCCCTTTTATTTAACCTATTTTATAATTTTGTATAATAATTATTACCAAACACCATTAATGAAAATGAATCTTTATCCCTTTTCCATTTTCATTATCCAATCAGAGCCTTAAGCTTACCCAAACACCTTTTAAGTCATTACATTAAAAAATTGAAAAAAATATATATTGAAAAATTGTTGCAATTTTTTTCCTTCAAAATTTATTTATAATTTGTATTTGGAGACCCATCAAAATGTACAATAGTTTCACTGTTTTAACATCTCTCCGCAATTGTAAAGTATTATATATATTATTTTCATGATATAAACTATTTTGTGATATAAAATTTATATTTATAAATTTAATTTTTTATATAAGTTAAAAAATGGTTTATAATATGAATTACCGTCACAATACCTACTCCTCCTCAGTTTATTGGATGCTGACATACGTCGAGATCACACAAAATCAAATCTACATGACGAGCGATTTGGATCCTTATTCTTAAGAATTGTGATCCACAGGTCTCCCTCCAAAACCCATGACGAGAACCCGTCATTATTACTCGATTTCTCTTTCGGCCAAAAAATCAAGAATCGCTAAATTATGGTCCAAATTTGGATAAATTATAGGAAGAGGGTGGGTTTCCCTATCTTCATTAGCCGGTCTGATCACATAAATGTTTGCAAAGTCTATTTTTGTCGTTAACTTATTTGTCCTTCCAAACCTTCTTATTATTAATAAAGGTTCGATCTTTTTATTTTATTTCCGTCATTTTCCTTCCCCTTTTCTTTTTTCTCGTTTAATTGAAAAAGGGATCCATATTACTTTATGTTTGCTTGCCAGCAATGTGCATGGCGGAATAGTGGAAAGCTGTGTCCTATCATAATCCCCAAGATTCAGTAATCAAAATTCAGAGGTGAGTTGTAACCCTCTTTCTCGCTCCTCTTCCTCTCTCTCTACGTTACACCCTGTGCCTCGTTTCTTGTACGTTACCATATATGGATACGGTGAGATAAACGTACAACCCAGATTTTTTTCCCCCTCTATTTTTTTGGCCACAGCCTTGAAAAATATCCTCATTTTTTGCGAACCTCCACTGTCGTCTCGATGTCGAGTGCCACACCAGTTCAAGAAAACATATGAGGATTGTCGAATCCGAGAGGGGAGATGGAATCAACCGAGGGAAGCAACGGCAAATTGGTTATAAAACCCTTCACTTCTTGATTTATTTTCTTTTCCGATTTTGTTTAATTCGCTTTCAAGTTCTTGAGTGTCTTCGTGACTTCCCATTGGACAACTTTGTTGAGTATTATAAATTTGCATTTTTTTTTTCTGTACAGGGTTTATGTTAATTCTTTAAACTAAATTTAGATGTGGTGATTGTTCTTTTGGATGTGAAAGAATTGTAGAAAAAGCATCACGCTGATATCAGAATTGTAGAAGCAGAATTTACTGAATTTGGCATGTACTGCTTTTCCATTTTAGTTTTTTTTTTATTTGTTATATTCAATCTGCCTGAATTTTGTTAAGTCCTGTGAGTTGTTTTTGGAAAATTATTCAAGAGAATAGTTTAAAGTTACTCTTTACATTGAGTAACAGTTGATCTCTGTTTCCATTAACAAATGATTCAAGATGAGTATCAATTTTGTTTATTTTCTCTCAACTTTTTCCTTGTCTGAATGTTCACTCTCTTTTTTAAGAAATCGTGCAATTGATCAAATGTCATTCAAATGCTTTAGTTGATCACAAAACTTGGCCCCTTTTTCTTTCGGGTGTTTTCTCATTCTATCATTTTTTAAAATTCATCACGATAATTGTGTCCTGATAAGATAAACTTTATGTCCTTTTTTGACCTTCCTGAGTTCATTGTTCTTCTCCTCCCTCCCCTCCCAAACATTGTGTTTGGTTCTTACTTTTGGATTCTCAATCAATATGCATTTATATTTATGAACCAAGGAATGAGATTATATTATTGAACCGGAATGATGTCATTAGGTAGAAAGAGCATGTGGAGTTCTGGTGTTTGAATAAATGCAGTCATTGAGTCGTTGAATTTGAACAGTGATTTGAATTGAGTTTGATTCAAGAGGTTGATATTTGAGTCATTATTGCTTACTGATGATCATCTGCAGGATGATTTGCTGATCACTCCTACGCTTGACAGCGAATGCGACTCCACTTCCTCCATACCCACAAGTAGATTGGAAAGGCTTTTAAGAAAAAGAGTGTTAAGAAGGTATACCAAGTCTTAAATTTTATGAACAATCTAGAGATTGGTATGCATAATTGACGTATACTCATCTGATGGTGACAGGGGCTATCGAGATGATGATTTCTTTGAAGGGAATACTTCAGTAAAGCATCCAACTGATGGCTGTGAGAAACTGGATAATCGAGTTCCCAAACAGAGGTTATTGGTGGTGGCGAATCGGCTACCTGTGTCTGCAATTAGGAAGAGTGAAGATTCATGGGGCCTCGAAATAAGTGTAGGAGGCCTAGTTAGTGCTCTTCTAGGTAAGGACTTGCTAAAGTGAATCAAAAAAACATGGGGCCTTGAAATAAGTGTTGCATATGTTTTGAGTTATGCACTCGTCTTAATGCCTTTCTTGTTCTCCCTTACCCCCAATTCTATGACTTCTTTGACGAGTCTTAGAATTTCTCCAATTATACTTAAGGTATCAATGAGTTTGAAGCTAGATGGATAGGATGGGCTGGTGTAAATGTTCCTGATGAAGTTGGACAGAGGTCACTAACTAAAGCTCTAGCTGAAAAGGTTCGTAAATTTGGTTTGATATGGAAGTGCTTCTGATCTCTAGCATTTCTTCATATTATTTTCTGAATACTTCATCCATAAAATGTTTAACTTCTTAGTATCTTTGTTGTGTTTATCAAGAATAAACTACTGTCTGAGACATTGCTCTATCTACTGCAGAGATGCATCCCTGTTTTCCTTGATGAAGAAATTGTCCACCAATACTACAATGGATATTGTAACAACATATTATGGCCACTTTTTCACTATCTCGGGCTTCCTCAAGAAGACCGTCTTGCGACCACCCGTAGCTTCCAGTCTCAGTTTGCTGCATACAAGGAAGCAAACCAGATGTTCGCTGATGTTGTAAATGAGCATTACAGGGAGGGTGATGTGGTTTGGTGCCATGATTACCATCTCATGTTTCTTCCAAAATGCCTTAAAGATTATAACAACAAAATGAAAGTAGGCTGGTTTCTTCACACACCTTTCCCCTCCTCTGAAATTCATCGGACATTGCCATCAAGATCAGAATTGTTGAGATCTGTTCTGGCTGCTGATTTGGTTGGGTATGTGTTTTGCTCTGTCTAGTAAGATTAACTTCTGGTTTTTGTGAAAAAATATACATGGTTTTTATTCTTTTATCTGAATTTTTTGATATGAAATATGTAAGGGACTTTTTTAAAAGTTATTCTGACTTGGAAACTGCAGCTATTTAGACTTTATATTTGTTAATAATTCGAATTGTGGCTTAGAAATGAGTATAACCCCCCTAAAATCATGTAGTCAGAGGCTGATCTAATACCGATAATTGCTGTCCATACATATTCCAACCTCATAAGTGTGTGTTTATAAGTGTAATTTTGTCATGTTTGCTTTCAGATTTCACACATATGATTATGCAAGACATTTTGTAAGCGCCTGCACTCGTATTCTTGGGCTTGAAGGCACACCTGATGGTGTGGAAGATCATGGAAAGCTGACGCGCGTTGCTGCGGTATAAACATAGTTCTAAAATACCAGATTTTCCTCTGTTCAGCTTACACTTGCAATAGAACTCTGCACATCATGAAAGAACTGTATCATTGATTTCATTAAAACTCGTTGTGTGCAGTTTCCTATTGGAATTGATTCTGAGCGGTTCATTCGAGCTCTGGAGCTTCCACAAGTGAAGGATCACATCAGAGAACTGAAAGAGAGATTTGCTGGGAGAAAGGTAAATGTTAATGGAACAACGATGACTGATGAATTTTTGGCACTCTGGACCTGTTTTGCAACATTTCAGTTTGAAATTTATTAATGATTTAACGGAAAAGAATTATAATTGTTTCTCAATTGATTTAACTATATTTGCCACATTTTCCTTTTTTACTTCACTTCTAAAACAGCATTAATATGTTACTTTGTAACGTATTAGTTGTTAATAGCCAATATGGAAGTCTTCTGATAATGCCCCTGGTCTTGAATATGAAGGTTTGAATCTTGGGATTACTCTCCTTGACTTTGACGTGATCTTTGTTTAATTTAGTTTCTAGTATTTAATGCTGATTTTATGCATTTGACAGGTAATGCTTGGGGTTGACCGTCTGGATATGATAAAGGGAATACCACAAAAGATTTTGGCATTTGAGAAATTCCTTGAAGAAAATCCAATTTGGCGCGACAAGGTAGTCTTGGTACAAATTGCTGTACCAACGCGGACAGATGTTCCTGAGTGTATGTATTTTCATGCTCCTTTTCCACTTTCACTGAAGTTGGTAATTTTAATCAGTATTGTCTCAACAGTTGCTTTGCTATGATTTGTATTGTTTGTTTGCTTTGTGTGTGTGTGTGTAACAAAAGAAAGATATAGTTTGTTTCATGTTTAATATTTATTTTATATCACTCCCTTCCTCCCCTTCAGAAACATATTCATATATGCGTGCAGAGAGTTGTGGTTTATGATTATTTTTTATCTGGCAGATCAAAAGTTGTCATCCCAAGTTCATGAAATTGTTGGAAGGATAAATGGAAGATTTGGAACCCTTACAGCTGTGCCAATACATCACTTAGTGAGAACCCGTGCCTTGCAACAAATTTATTTTTGAGTTGTTTTTTTGTATTTAATTATAAGCTGCTTAAAAATGGTCATCTAATGCAATGTATTCTTTGTTTACAGGATAGATCTCTAGATTTCTATGCATTATGTGCACTATATGCTGTCACTGGTATGCATTTTAATGTCATTCTACCCTGATTTATCATTTGAACTTAAACTCCATCCAGGAATTAGTAACTCCCATACCCTGAACTTAAACTCAAGTTTTCATAATCTATACATGTTTAGACAAAAGATTTAAAATTTAGGAACACTTGTTTACCACCAAGCCATTAGAAATTCTTGTCGCTGGAGCACATATATTATTCGTAAATTTTGTGCTTGACTTGTGCTAATAAACAGATCTCACAACAGTCTTGATCAAATTCAAATAATAATGATGGTACTATGTATTTTCTTCTTACGTTTTTTTCTCAAGTCCTTGGTTTCACATGAATATGGGGAATCACAAGACCTTTGTGACCTGCATATAGTTGTGATCGAAACATAAAGCCTTCAGTATTTGAGTTCTTATTTGTTGAGTCATCTGATCATTGCATAGCTGCTATTTGCCTAGTGGCTAGTGCCTTTCATAAGGATTGATCCGTCACATAAGTTCATCAGCATATATATAAATATTGCTGAATATCCCTCTATTACTGTTGAATTTTTCTTTTAGATGTTGCTCTGGTTACGTCTTTAAGGGATGGAATGAATCTTGTGAGCTATGAATTTGTGGCCTGCCAAGCTTTAAAGAAAGGGGTCCTCATTCTAAGTGAGGTAATCATCTTTAATCTGCACTCTTGCAAGTTTTTCGTTTCTCATCTAGCACTGAATGAATGGCTTTTATGGATGTTCAAAGAATATATTATCTTTTAGCAAGAAGAATTGCTGTTCCGCTTCCGCCGATGTCCTGTTATCAATTTTTCTACCACCAACTTCTACAATTTCCAATTCTACCACCAAACCAACGATTAGGCATAATTAAACTATTTTTACACGAATGACTTTTTTAAATATAGTTTTTTGAGATTCAAATTCATGTTCTGCTTGTTATCCTATGTTTAGTATGCTGGATTGAAACTAAACAGTGGTTTAAGTTTTATCCACATTTTTGTGTTGTTTTTCAGTTTGCTGGGGCAGCGCAGTCCCTTGGTGCTGGAGCAATTTTGGTGAATCCTTGGAATGTTACAGAAGTTGCTGCATCAATTGGCTATGCTTTGACAATGCCAGCTGATGAGAGAGAAAAACGACATCAACATAATTTCACTCATGTTACTACTCACACTTCACAAGAATGGGCTGAGACTTTTGTAAGGTACATAGTGTGATATCATTATCATGTTATGAACCATAGTTCGCAAGGCTGCGTTTGTTTTGGGATTTAAGTGTGCGGAGCAAGTCAAGGTTTTAAAATCTAGGGATTTGAGTAAATATATTAATAATAAATATATGTGTTTGCTCTGGGACTTGTGTAGGGTATGATTTAACTTTATGTCAAATCTATGTTTAATGATGTGATGTATTGGAAAGTGTAATAATATGTTTTTTAGGTATATTTAGGTGTGGATTGAATGTGGAATTTGAAAACTAGACTCTATATCTCAAACTCGTATGAGATGAAGAACACAAAATTATAAGTCCATCTGTGTCAGTTCCAAAACAAAATATTAAGAAAATTTCTTCATATCTCACATAGGGGTGACATTCCGTACCATACCGGACATGTTGTATCATACCACATACCGTACGGAAAATTTTGTTATGCATTTTTGTGTACCGATACAGTACCGAATTTTTTGGTATACTGAATTTCTATATACTGAAAATTTGGTATACAAAAAATGCAGACTGCATATCATACCGAATGTTCGGTATTGTCATACCGTATCGATATTTCGGTATGTATTGATCCATACCGAAATACTAGCCATGTCGGTACCGACCATCATAACGAAATATTTTCGGTATAGATATGTATATACCGACTTATACCGAAATATTTCGGTATTTTGGTATGACACCGATATAGCAAAATTATCTAAATATTAATATTCGATACTATACCGAAATTTCGATAACGTCGGTTTTTTTTTTTTTTTTTTGTAGGTAAGTGCGGCATATCGATTTTTTTTTTCAGTATATACTCCATCCCTAATCTCACTAGTGCCTGCTGAATTATGAATTTATAATGTATACTAAGTGCTCACGCTGCTAAACTATTTTGTTCTGAGCTAGTTTTTGCTATGCACAGTGAACTCAATGATACTGTTGTCGAAGCACAGCTAAGGATTCGACAAAATCCACCCTTACTTCCTAAAGAAGATGCTGTTGAGCGTTATATGCGTTCAAGTAACCGCTTGCTTATTCTGGTATTCACGATCCTCAACTCATGTGATGAAAACACTTTTTTTTGCCCTTAAAACTATTGTTCTGTGTTTTTATCGGGGCACGTTGCTGAAAATATTTTGAATCCCAAAATCTCTGTTTGCCAGGGATTTAATGCAACAATTACTGAACCAGTGGACGCCCAAGGGAGAAGGATTGATCAGTTCAAAGAAATGGAACCTAAATTACATCCCGATATCAAAGAACCCCTGAAAAGACTTTGTGATGACCCAATGACCACGATAATTGTCCTTAGTGGAAGCGATAGAAATACTCTCGACGAGGTTTTCTGCCTTCACATAAGATCCACTTTTGCATCAGCACATTCTTCTTGTTGACTGATGTAATTCTGCAGAATTTTGGAGGGTATAGTTTGTGGTTGGCAGCTGAACATGGGATGTTTTTGCGACGCACTACTGGAGATTGGATGACAACAATGCCTGAAAATCTAAATATGGATTGGGTCGATAGCGTGAAGGTACAATATATCGTAACCTAAAAGCTATTAACCACATTATGTTTGTTATAAAATATTGTCTCAACTTGTGATTTTCAGCATGTGTTCGAATACTTCACCGAGAGGACACCTCGTTCCCATTTTGAGCTCCGTGAGACTTCACTCGTATGGAATTATAAATATGCAGGTGATATACATGTCTTAGTATTCCTTCATCCATACCATTTTATAAATAACTGTGTTCAGTTTACATTTCACTGATAGCTTGTGAGTGTGCAATCAGATGTTGAATTTGGGAAGCTTCAATCGAAGGATCTGCTACAGCATTTATGGACAGGCCCAATTTCAAACGCTTCTGTTGACGTCGTTCAAGGAGCACGATCTGTGGAGGTCCGAGCAGTTGGAGTTACCAAAGTAAGCCTTAAGGCCATAGTGTTCAAAAAATTCTTCATTAAACTAGTGGAAAAATATATTTCACACATTTTGATAAATCAAAATCTTCACTACCACTTCCATCCATGGATTTTTGGAACCAGCCCTCCTTTTGTTCCTAAAATTCAATGGTAATGGACAGACGAGGTTCGAATGAGCCCTACATTTCTATTTCTTGGTTCTTTCCAGATTTTTGTTACAAATGGAATGGGTTGGAACGAGCCCTCCATTCATTCCTGTTTCTTGGTTCGTTCCAGAATTTTATAACGAATGGCTGGGGTTGGTACGAGCTCTGCATTCGTTCCTCTTTCTTGGTTCGTTCAATGTTTTAGAAGGCAGTAAAATGATGTAGACGACAAGAAATATTTTCATTTCCTAATTTGCTCCATCCTTTTGATTTGTTCCACATCTGTAGAAGAAAAGAAATGTTGGATCAAATTTTAAGAATAGAAACAAAATCTTCCACAACTTAGACTTCTACAAACATGACTACTTAGGCTGGATTGGTAGGGTGTTGGTGAGTATTTTTATGTCAAAAAACATAAATAAAAAAAGGTGGAACTTGGTAAAAAAATACTTTTCTTGGAACGGGTAGAAAAGACTTTTGCATCTTCAAAATGAGTATTTTATTATCATTGCGATCAGACTGAACAAACAAACACCGCATTAATTTGTGCTCAATTTCTTTTCAGGGTGCTGCAATTGATAGGATATTGGGGGAGATTGTTCATCACAACGACGTGAAAGCTCCAATTGATTATGTTCTGTGTGTCGGGCATTTTCTACCAAAGGTAATTACTCGTATAGTGATGAAAGTTATGTCGTGTTTCGACCAATTTTAGTTCGACGTTCTTATTCCTAACCTGTGGAGGACATGTTGCCAGGATGAAGACATCTACACATTTTTCGAGCCGGAGCTTGATACTGTTGGACCAGTAGCACCCACCACTGCTAGAGCAAAGATAGCCAACCCTCTCAACAGATTTGCTTTGAATTCAGCGGGAGTGGGTGCATTGAACAGCCGCAAAGCTCCTCCTCTTGCGGATACGAGAGCCAACTGGTGGTCGAGGATGCGCGAGAAGATGATGACGGTGCATGAGGGGTCGTCGGTTCTTGATCTGAGGGTGGAGAATTACTTCTCGTGCGCCGTGGGGAGAAAACGTTCCAACGCACGATATCTTATCGAATCTTCGAGCGAGGTCGTATCGTTGTTGAAAGAGCTGGCTGATTGTCAGCAGTCCAATTTTGGTTTCCGTTAGAAGATTTGAATTAATCTCGGTAGGACAACAGGGAGAGCACAGTCTTGAGCTGTGAAATCGATGTTCACTCAGTAGTATTATACATATGATGATTATGGTAAGCGTTACGTTGAATTTCATTTATGTTTGCGACCAAATAAGACGGAATTGACAGAAATTCAAGATATAAATTAAGAAAGGGATGATACAATTTTATTAAATTATTGATTTTGGACTCATCTTTTTAAATTTATTGTCGAAAGTTTTATCATTATTCTTTACAATGTTGAGACTTGAGAGTAATTTTAGATTCCTTTTTACTCGACATTTTTTTCTTTTTTTTTTTAGCGTCAAGTTGGAGTAATTTTGAAAATTTATATAGAAATTTCTACTGTAAAAATTACTAAAAATAGACTTAAAATAATAAAAATGGATGGCAGCAGATTTGTACCATTTCTCGCGCGCAAGGCCAAACCTCCAAAGCCCTTCCCACGTATCTCATTTTTTTCCTTTTTCTTTTTCTTTTATGTAACTGCCCTTCAGGTATTTCATTTACTTTCTTTTTTCTTTTTCTTTTTTTATAATCACATAATCTTTTTTAAAATTAATGTGTTAGTCAAAGAAAAAATCAAGTAATATTATATCATAAATTTAAAAATTCGCTTCTAAACTGTATTACTATATAGACACATTTGTGTTACTGAAAGATAAAATTTATGTTACTATTATATTAAATGTTGTTATTTTACATATATTTATTTATTTTTATAGAATAAATAATTTTTCATATAATATAAGAGCAAAATATGTATTATTATAAGAAAAATATTATTTTTTCACAATTATTTATTTCATATAATTATTTTTTCATATAATAACACATAAAATTGTAAAAAATTTGTTATTACATGAATCAATATGCATAGATTTCAAGATATAATGATTAAATTAAAAACATGTATTTGTCCATATAGTAACACAAATTTGTCTATATAGTAACATAAAATGAGGAGCAAATGTGTGTTACAATTAAGATAAATGTATGTTACTATCATATAAAATGTTAATATTTTTACATATATTCATTTATTTTTATAGAATAAATATTTTTATATGATATAAAGAGTAAAATATGTTTTACTATAAGAATAAATATTAGTTCTTCAAAAATATATTATTTATTTTTATAGAAATAATGATTTTTTTATATAACAACACATATAAAATAGAAAAAATGTATTACTACACGTTTCAATATATTTAGATTTTAAAAGGAAGATGAATAAATAAAAAACATATATTTATTCTTATAAAAACTCATTTCGTCTTATGGTAATATACGTTTGCGCATATAGTAACACAAAATGAGTAGTAAATGTATGTTACAATTAGAGCAAATGTATGTTACTATCATATGAAATGTTATTATTTTTACATATATTCATTTATTTTTATAGATATAAATATTTTTATATAATATAAAGAGTAAATGTGTATTACTATAAGAATAAATATTAGTCTTTTACAAATATATTATTTATTTTATAGAAATAATTTTTTTTTCATATAATAACACATATAAAATAGTAAAAAGTATATTATTACATAATTAAATATACCTAGATTTTAAGGGGATGATGAATAAATAAGAAACACATATTTATTCTTATCAAAATTCTTTTTATCCTTAAAGTAACACACATTTGTCCATATAGTAACACAAAACTGGGGAGCAAATTTGTGTTACAATTAGAGCAAATGTGTGTTACTGTAAAATTAAATGTGTGTTACTATATTTATAAATATTTATTTGTCCTTAGAAAAATATATATTGTACTTATATAACATATATAAAGTATTAAAAATGTATTAGTATATTAACAAGATATTATAAACATAAATTAATAAGTATAAAAAATTAATTGTTTTAAAGATTTGTAACACATATTTTACTTTAGTAACAAATTTTTATCTATGTAGTAACATAGTTTGAGAGCGAAAATTTAAATTTATAACATAATATTGATTGAATTTTATTAAATCAATATACCAATTTTAAATTAAAAAATAAAATAAACTTTAAACAAAAAAGAAAAAATAGGATAGCAGTATTATGACGAGAATTAACATTAGCCAAAAGGTAATGTGCATGACTTAATTAGGCAAGAATGATTTTGTTGTTAAAGTGCCGATGTCATGCATATTAATCAGCGATATTAAGTCAAGAATTATTTTGTTGTCGAGGGACCGAAGTCTTGTATGATTAATCAGCGAAAATGGTTAAGGATGGCACCGCTGTCTTTTCATCTTTTTTTAGTAAGATTTCTATGGTAGAGATTTCTATACAAGTGTTGCTCTATATCTTATGAATCGGTAAAAAATTTAGTCATATTATTTCCATTTCACTATCCACTTTTTAATAAATTATTTTTCTTTTCACCCCTTTCAATTTTTGTATAACTTAATAATAAATTTTGTTTTTATATATCTTCACATTACACCCTACTAACTAAAATTACTTTTTTCTTCCCATGTATTACACCTTACCAAGTGAGATTAATTTTCAGAATTATTTTATGCAATTTTTCTATTACACTTGACCAAATACCATTATAAAAAATATCACTTACAAAGTTTGTAACTTCTAATATTGGCTAACAATCACCCATTAAAAATATTAAACGAGCTAATCCTGATAATATAGGGCTAGTCCTAACAAATTTCGAGCTAAACGGTTTCCTCTTAACAATCTTCTAATTGTTGAGTTCTAGTTTTAACCTTTAACGGATCCTGGACAAAATGAACTTCAAATGGATTACTTCCAAAAAAAAAAACTTCAAATGGATTACTTCCAAAAAGAAAAAATTAAAAAAAAAAAATTAACGTAAAATTTAAAATAGTGGCAATAAAATACTAATTAATCTAAATATTATTTATAAATTTATTAAGATAATTCAACATAATTATAAATATCTAACTATCAAAATTAAATAAAGTTCAGAACATCAAATAATAGTTTAAATGGATTAGGAATTTGAAATAGGAATAGCTGCCAACCACGACTTCTTTAGTGTCTTCAAAAATTAAATTCATTAATTAGTTAGATGGGCCACCTACAATGGGCTTACATAGCCCAATTATTTTTCTTTTTTAAATATGAGAGCCCAAGGCGGCAGTAATACACTAATATGCAACATATTATTAAAAAGTAACAAAATTTCAGTGGAATAAAATGAATACTATTTAAAAAAGAGTAACTTTTTAGTATAAATAATAGGATTTTGCGGTGCACCTCATTTTTTACTAAAGTATTTTTAATTTAGCTTTCAAAATATCAATAATTATAGTTATTTCTTTAATTATTTTAGGAAAATTTTCGATTTCCTTGACAGCCGGTCCAACTGTCATATTTAAAATCAAGCCTAAATCTAGTCGTCAATGGGCCTAATTACCAAATAACAACTGTCATATTTGGAGACCACCAAATAATATGGGGCTGATTACCAAATAACAACTGTCAAATCTGGACTCCAACGGTCATATTTTGCTAAGAGTCAGGATATTCTCACCCCCATTATTGAGTATTTCACCCCCCCTTTCACTTCACCACCTTAAATTTTCTTTTCACCCCCAATAATTGTATTAATTAATCTTTATCAGTGTATGAATTAATTCATTTGTAACTTCACCCCCACCCTTTGAAAGAAGAACAAACGCGCGCCCTAACCCAGAACCCACGACGGAGCAGAAACCCACGACGAACCCACCCCTGCGCCCTGCGCCAGGCCGGACGAACCGCCGCCGCCGACCGGACGAACCTGGAAGCTCGTCGCGTCGCGCCACCACCGGAAAATCCTCGTGTGAAGGGACGATCGTTTTACAATGGACAAAGGTAA
>JAPKLY010000821.1:114278-130464 GCA_026898435.1 Prunella vulgaris | reverse complement strand
GCTTGCAGTTACCTCTCTAAGCCTGTAGGGGCTAAGGAGGCTCAATTCATATGGCAACACGTGTATCGCAAAATGATGCGAATACAGTCCCAAATTTTAGGAGAGGAAGATACCCATAGTCCTATATGTGAAATTGTTTTGCCGGCGAAAAAAAATAAAAGAGAATTCGGTGAGAGTAGTAACCAAGGAGAAGGAGGAGGAGGGGGAATCATGACTGTCAAGAAACCCAGGGTTATTTGGACTCCAGAACTACATGACAAGTTCGAGAAAGCTGTGGCGCAGATTAATAGTGCTAACGAGAGTAAGTCTTTCACTATCTCTATTTTTTATTTGAAAATTTTAAGGATTAGTTAAAATATATGTTTCTTAATAATGATAGTAAATTTTTCATAATTTATCTAGTATGTTTTTTTTTTTTTTTTGAAATTCCTAAACTTTAAAATTTTGAGTGTTGAAAATTTTGATAAATAGTTAAAATATATACTTGTTTTTTAAATTAAAATTATTTATGTTAACTGATTTCTTTAATATTAATTAGCTAATATATTTCACTAATTTAAATGATACTCTTTAATATTGCCACTAATATTTTACTTCGTGAAGTGTGTTCGTACAATACTCTGTTTGATTTATATAGGATGAAATTCCAAAATACTTGCTTTGAGTTTGAATTTTAGGATCACAAAGTTCTAAAAATAGTTATTTCACATGTAGAATTGGGCCCAAAGAAAATATTCGAGTTGATGGGAGAAAGCTCGCTAACAAAGGAACAAATTGCTAGCCACTTGCAGGTTTGTTTTTCTTTAAAATATTTAACTATGTATACTAATCGACACACTGATCGATAGTCTACTATATATATTTTCAGAAGTATCGGGGCAAAAATGATAGAGTAGCGCAAGCATCCGATACAAACATTCATCCCCAACAGCTGCCGCAGTTGGTGCAGCAACAAAATACAATGATGGATGGAAACTGTGAGCACAACATGAACTCCTATGGGGAATACACGAATGCATATCGTCCTCCTTTGCAACAACCGCATGGGACTAACATCGCAAATTCATATAATTCACATCTACTGCCTCAATTATTAGAGCAGGAGTACGCCCAAATTGTTATGAGCCACAACAACACCCAGAACATAGGACTCAATGCTCATCAAAATCAGAAACCTCCTAACCCGGGTGCATATAGTAACAATGGTCCAATCACTCGTCAGAATCCTCTTAACCTTGGTGCATATGGTAACAACGGTCCGAACACTCATCAGATTCAAAATTCTCCTAACCTGGGTGCATATGATGACAACGATCCAACCGCAAGTTTTTTGATTGAAAACTATGATTCAATTTGGGAGAGCATATTCTAACAATGATTTGGACGTATATATCTTGCCTACATGCATTTACCATTTTATTTGTGTGGAGAGTACACAATTTTTTTCAATATGAAATATATGGTATGATATGCAGACACAAATATATATAAGTTTAACCAAATTTTATCAACAACCGATTTTGATAAAAAAAATTGCGAGATTCGAAAATCTCAACAAATTACCACATATTTTTCAAAAAATCATAATTAATTCGTTTTAACTCCAAATAATATGATTCAAGATGCGTTGGAAAGATAATTCAAAACTGTAGCAGAATATTGAAACTAATTTTCGAAATCATCAAGTCACGAAACTGTATTACCCTTAAAACTTACTGGAAAAATAGAAAGACAAAATCCTAAACATGCACTAAAACTTAGATTTAATAATTACATAAAATTTCCAACAAATATAAATAATATAAAATGCACCCTAAATTTCCAGAATTTTCATAACATATAATTATTCATAAACAATCATCTAATAAGAACTTCCAGATTTAAGCCGTAAAATTTATCAACAAACTCATACATCATGCTTGCAGTTAAATATATATCTTAATTATACTAAAACTCTTAAATCTTATAAGTTCATACTTCAAGTCACAGATGTAAAAATTCATAAAAATCATTCATACGTTCATAAATCTAAACATAATAAAATATTAAATTTTTTAACATGCATTCACGCATTAAATTAATCGAAAAACTAAAACATGCATAAATCGATAAAATTTTAAATAATGAAATAAAATCTCTTAAACCATAAATTTCTTGAATTAAATTCTATTCCAGTCATCCGACCACCTCGCTCTGTGCTGATCACTCCTCTATATCTGAAATAAAGTATTGAACGGGGTAAGTAATTTAAAATCACTTAGTGGAGGAACACGAGTTCAATAGTTGAATAAACAGACATGTAAAAATAAACATATCACTTTTCTTGTAAGTCGGATACAAAGCCTACTTTTGACTACGTACCAAAACATTCAAAATATGGAGTCACTTTCGACTATGTAGCAAAACATTCATTAGCACGCAATCTCATACACATCATAAACGTAAATTTAAAAATTGAACTCATAAAGTTACCACTTGTACACATCTTTGTACGCCTAGGCATATCCTCAAACCAACATTTCCTCTCTATCCCTATATTAATTTTGAATTTTTTCTTCTTCTTCTTCTCTTTTGATATTCTCCAAAAAAAAAAAAAAAAACTAAGATCTTGAAATAAAAATCTCCTAATCAAGAATTAAATCTTATAAACTAATCCCAATAATAATTTTTGATATTTATCTTCCAAAAAAATCTAAACCTTGAATATTATCTTAATCTTTATCTATTCACTTAATATAACCAGATCCCATATAATTTCATTCTTATCCCTAAGATAACAAACTCACTAAAATTACTTCTATACCTTTAATAAATTGGTACTTAATAAATCTTAATTTTCCTAACACAATTTGAATTATAACACTTAATAACCAATCAAATTAAATTCTCTTAATCCTTATTAAATTAAATACTTAATAGGATCATTTCTTAATTTGGCTCACTAATTTTTAATTCACATACTAAAGCCCAAAATAAATTATCAAAAACTTAATTTTAATTCACAAATACTCTAATCAACTTTAATAACTTAAACATTCCAATTCAAGATGGAAAACTAATATTTAAGGCTCGTGAAAAAAAAAAAACTTAAAACTTTAAAGTGAAATACTTAATTCCCTTACTGCCTTAAACTATTTATAAACCATAACTTGAATTTATTTAGGCTGGGCGTTACATTAGTGATCCATTGTGTAAAGAAATGACAAATTTCATAGAAGAATTGAAATGAATTTAGAAATTAAATTTTAGAATTAATATGGGTTCAGTTAAAAAATTGTTATTCATTTAATTAATTATACTTTTTTTTAAAAACTAGTTTTTTGCCCGTGCAATGCACGAGTCTATTGTAATTATTACTCCATCCGTCTTTCTATAAGTTGCTCATGTTGCCATTTTCGTCCGTCTTTCTATAAGTTGCTCATTGTTTTTTTACCTTTTTTGAAAACTACTATTCACTTCTTTATTATTATTTTCAATACTTTTTACACTATTTTCATTACTTTTTCACTTTTCTCCATCACATCACTCATACTTTTTCACTTTTTCTATCACATCACTTATACTTTTTCACTTTTTTCATCACATCACTTATACTTTTTCACTTTTACCTTAATTCGTGTGCCCAAAAGCAACGAGCAACTTATAGAAATACGGAGGGAGTATTTTTTTGTTATGTATATAAAATCTTGTGAATTCATATATATATATATATATATATATTGGTTTCCCATGGATTTCCCTATCTTTTATGGGATTGTTTCAAGGAAAAAAGTATAATACATAAATTTGATTGATATGTAGAGATCTCGGCAGCTCTTGCCATCGGCTTATGTTGTTCATTTGATTTGAAGTCATCCAGTATTGAATTATATCTTCGCATTAGCATGTGTCTCCTTGAAGAATCAGTTGTATTTGCTCCTTTTTGTCAAACCAAATATTGTTAAGCTTGTTTTTGAATTAGACATAATCATGTTTTTATTTTTTATTTTTATTTTTGCAATTCTATATCCAAATATGAGGAAAATGAAAATATGCAAATGAGTTGGGAGGGTAAACCATTTCCATGGTTCACTGATTTTTTTTTTTTTATGTATTCGGATACGTTAACTTAAATAATTATATTGTGATCGATTTGGGATTCAATCGATTTGGGGAATAATTGATTCTCAAAAATTCTGTTTTTGGGTTTTGATTTTCTTAAAAAAATAGAACAAAAGGTTTTCGAAAAACTCATTTTGTTTAAAAAGCACACTGGAGGTTTTCAAAAAAAGATTTTTGGGTTTAAGATTGATTTCGGAAAAGCGTTGAAATAGGTTTATCGATTTGGGAATAAAAACAGATTTCTGGTTTTGTAAAAGTATTCAGAAAACAAAGTTTCTGTGTTTTCTGATTTTCGAAGAATAAAAAAAAAAATCACTGGAAGAACAAGAAACTGAGTGTCTGATTTTCGAAAATATTTTTCAGGATATCCAATGAAAAAAAATCGTTTTAGAAAAAAAATTCTGGGTTTGGGAGTTGTTTTCTGGAAATTGATTTTTGGGTTTCGATTCACAGCATAGCAGAAAACAATATTGTTGTTCTGGTTGGGAATTCTGGAATCGGGTTTTGTTATGCAGTTCATATACACATGGAGACATATTGATTTCATACAGAAAACAAAGCATATGAACGGAAAATATGAAAACATATTGGACATGGATCAATTTTGCAGAATCATATGTGCAAAGCAAAACATATGAACATGTGAGATCATGGATATGCTGTGTATATATCATGTTTATCTATTTTATATACAAAACAAAAGCATATTCAAATAAACAGAGGCATAGAATCATGATATCATATTTGAGGATTCCTACGCATGATATTAATTTTTCTTTTCAGTAATCGCAAAAAAGAAATAAAATTAATCCCTTGATCCGTTTCTAAATCCGTTCCCCTCGATTCGTTCGTAAATCCTTTCTTCTCGATCCGTTCCACAGATGACTAGAACACTCGTGCTGATAATGTGTTATAATTTGAGTAAAGTAAAGCAATAAATAACACAAGGTTAACGTCACAAGTGACTACGTTTGGGGGTGACCAAGCCAGGAGATTTATAATACTGCGAATAATGTTCTGTGTACAATATTAAGAATACAGGAACAAATAGTAACGTATCTCTAACCTAACCCTAAAGCCCATAGGCCTAAAGCCCAATAGACCTAGATATTATTATGTCCATAATATATTAACATATATTTTATAACAATAAAATCTTATTAAACATGCAATTTCACATAAAATAATCAATTATCACATAAACCTAATTCATTCAAGTAATATTGAACATAAATTAAAACTAAACTTTATTTAATAAAACATCACATTTTAATCACTCCGAAGATATCAAGTAACACTGAGACAATTAATCATGCGACCATTTCTAATAATCTAAACTCATAGATTCATAAACATTCAAAAATTTCATACTTTCAGCAGTTTGTCATTAACGAAATAAATCAATCAAAAATATTTAAGCTACTGTAAAAATTCCACAAATAAATTGTACTAGCTACTGACTTCATGTAATATTTATCCATAATTTTTATCAATTTTATCAGTAGCCGATTTTTGATAAAAAAAAAATCGCCAGATTCGTAAATCTCAACAAACTGCCACATATTTTTCAAAAAATCATAATTAATTCATTTTAACTCCAAATAACATGATTCAAGATGCGTTGGAAAGCCATTGAAACTAATTTTCGAAATTCTCAAGTCAAGAAACTCATATTTCATGCTTGCAGTTAGGGGTGGGAATAGGCCAGACCAGACCTCTTGTGAAAAAGCCTAGACCTGATTTATAAGTTGTAGGCCCAAGCCTGGCCTATTATCTGTCGTAGGCATTTTTGGTAGGCTCGACCTGGGCCTTTTTAGTAAACATGCCAGGCCTGAAAGCCTTTTTAGGCCTACTTAATAATTATTTTATAAAAATAATTTTATTTATTACAAAAAATTTAAAATCACATCTATAAAATTATCAAATGTCTCAATAACACCAATAATAATACTAAGTATTTTACCAAATCACAAATAACAACAACTTAAAATAAATTATGCGTATTTATTTTTAAAAATTAAGAAAATTATTGACATTATAATTGAATATATTATTATTTAATAAATAAAAATAAGAAGTTATATTTAAAAAAAAAAATATATATATATATATAATATTATATAATGTTAAATAGGCCGGCCTATTAGGTATAAAAGTCTTCCTAGAAAGCCTATGCCTGGTCTATTTAACTAAATATGCTTTTAAAAAGGCCTGAGCCTAGCTTATTTGTTAAGTAGGCCGAGCCTAGATAGGCTTTTAGTAGGCCAGGTCGTAGGCCCCTGTCGGGTAGCCTGGCCTATTCCCACCCCTACTTGCAGTTAAATATATTTCTTAATCAAACTAAAACTCTTAGATCTCATAAGTTCATACTTCAAATCACAAATTTAAAAATTCATAAAAATCATTCATATGTTCATAAATGTAAACATAATAAAATATTCAAATTTTTAACATGAATCCACACACTAAATAAATCGAAAAAGCAAAAACGTGCATAAATCGGTAAAATTATAAATAATAAAATAAAATATCTTAAACCATAAATTTTTTGAATTAAATTCTTTTCCCCTCATCCGATTACCTCGCTCCGCGCTGATCACTCCTCCATATCTGAAATAAAGTATTGAACGGGGTAAGTAATTTAAAATCATTTTGTGGGGAACACGAGTTCATAGTTAAATAAACGGACATGTAAAAAAATAAATATACCACTTTTCTTGTAAGTCGGATACAGAGTCCACTTTCGACTATTCACCGAAACATTCATAACTATAAAGTTATCACTTGTTCACATAAATCCCTCGCCTTTGAGATATTTGAAAACTTGAATCAATTGATAAGCTTGGATACGTGCGTACAACGTGTAGGCCTTGATCCTTAATAATATGTGTCCTCTAATGTCACTACTATAATTTTTTTTTTTTATCTTTCTTCCTATATTTTTTTTTTCTCTCAAACTATCTCTCCCTCTCTTATTTTTTCATCTCTCTAAAATTTTCGGCCATAAGAATTTAAAAAGGGGTAAATGGCGACTTTGTAACTCAAGTCTTATCCAAAATTTGTTCCTAAGATATGCCTAGTTTATTTCTCATAAAAAATCCCACATCCTCGTACCAATATTACCTCTCTATCCCTATATTAACTTTCGAACTCTTCTTCTTCTTTTTTTAATTATTCTCCAAAAAAAATGTAAAATTTGAAATAAAAAATTCCTAATCAAAAATTAAATCTTATAAAATAATCCCAATAATAATCTTTTAATATTTATCTTTCAAGAAAATTTAAACCTTGAATATTTTCTTAATTTTTATTAATATTCACTTAATCTAAACAATATCCCATATAATTTCATTCTTATCCCTAAAATAACAAACTCACTAAAATTAATGGGTGCGACTATCCATACCCCAAATTTCTCTAAACATACCCTAATTATTAAATATATTTGATTTAAAATAAAAAAATTAATTTAAATTTATAAACATACCCCATTTTTATTAATATTTATTTTCAATATTGACCTAGTCTTCGTCTCTCTCACGTCCTAACTGTTATATTCATGGAGTTCAATCATCTTTGAAACTATTCTACATTTCTACGATCAATTCAATCTTATTTTTTATGCTTTGTTAGTGACATCAAACTAATCTAAATTATATATTTTCCACGACGATACAGAAATGTTGGAAATTATGAAATTTTTTATGGAAAAAATGGTGATTTTCAGGAGGAAAAAATAAAGCTCCGTGAGATCTGAAGGAGCGTGGAGAAGAAGACATGACGTTCGTCTAGTGAATTCTTTTAAAATTTTATTCGGTTGCAACAAATAAAATGACGACGCAAAGTTTTAGTTCTCATTTCTTAAAAATGGCGACACACTGTGGATCATTAACATGAAATGAGAGAGAAGAAGAATAGGTCAAAAATGAAAAAAAAAATATATTAATAAAAAATGGGTTATGTTTAGTAATTTAAATTAATTTCTTATTTTAAATTGAATATATTTAATTATTGGGGTATGTTTAGAGGAATTTGAGGTATGAATAGCCGCACCCTTATTTTTATACCCTTAATAAATTGGTACTTAATAAATTCTAATTTTTCTAACCCAATTTGAACTATAACACTTAATAACCAATCAAATTAGATCCTCTTAATCCTTATTAAATTAAATATACGGATGACAATGTGGCGGGTTCAAATTCGGACCCGTCATGAACCCGCCCTGTACGGGCCGGGTAATAACCCAGTCAAACGAGTCGCAGGTCAGGTTTGGACCCGTTTGACCAAAAATTCGCCGAGTCTGGGACGAGTCTTGGTATTAGGTAGACCCGCACCGTGTATATGTATATACATGTTAATTAGAGCTGTTAAAATGGGCTGGCGGGGCGGGGCGAGCCTAAACCCGCCTTTTGGCGGTGCGGGGCGAGGCAGACTGAAAATATGACGGGCCGAAAAAACTCCAACCCAACCCATTTAATGGCGGGCTGTGGGCTTCAGCGGGCCATCCCAATTTTTAAAAAAATATATATATTATAAACTAATACTTCAACTAAATTTATTAAATAAAATAGTGACATAATAAATGTATAAGTATAACTAAAAACTCGCCACGAGAATCACAAATATCATAAAGTAAAGTTTGTCAAATATAATACATATCTTATAAAATAAAGTTCACAAAATAAATCAATAATGTTAAGGCATACACTTAGCACAAACCATAGAGTCTCTCAAAATTTACTAATCATTACATCATAAAAATCATTTTGGAGAGCCGGAGGACTATGTGAAGGGACACAACTGATTAACTACGGCAACGTAGATTTGAAACTTAGCTCCTTTTTTTTGTGAGAGGAGCACAATAATTTGTTATTTTATTTGTAAGGAATTAAGAAAATGAATAATAAAAATTTTAAATTTAAAAATTAATTAAAATATCATATAATATGTATATATATACATATATAATATATACGCACTGGCGGGCTGACCCACCCCAACCCACGGTCCGCCTCAACAAACTGCGACCCAAACGGGCCAACCCATCTAGGCCCGCCTCTATACGGGCTTGGAAATGCTTGACCCAACCCTCATCTTATTATGGCGGGGCGGGCTGGCCCAACAGACCCAACCCATTTTGACGAGTCTAATGTTAATTAAATATATAGTTAAATAAATATATTATATTATATATGTATAATTAAATATATAAAAATTAGGCTATTAATTAACGTATTCATTAAATTATTAGATTAGATATGTTCATAAAGTCACGAGCAAAAGTTGTACAAATTAGTGTTCATTAATTTTTTTATTATTTTAATTTTAATGAACAATATATGTATGATTTTAAATATTTAGATTTAATATGTTGAAACTTGAATGAATTTTTTTCATGTTTATTGTTGTTTAAACCATTTATATGTATATTGATGTTATATTTTAAAACTTAATATATTTTGTGTAATGCATTTGATATATATGATAAAAATAAAATAAAATAAAAAATTAAGCGGGTAAAAGCCGTTGAGTTTGCGGGATGGGGCGGGTCCAACTCCAAATTGAGGCGGGGCGGGTCTCGGGTCCAAAAAATTCTTGGCGGGGCGGGTCTGGGACGGGCCTGTCCCAGGACCCGCCCGTTGTCATCCCTAATTAAATACTTAATTTGATCATCTCTTAATTTGGCTCACTAACTTTTAATCCAAATACTCAAATCAACTTTACTAACTTAAACATTTCAATCCAAGACGGAAAATTAACACTTAAGGCTCGCGAAAAAAAATTTAAAGCACTAAAGTGCAATACTTAAACCAACATGGTTACTGCCTCAAACGACGACTTATAAATTATAATTGGTCACTTACACCCCAGGCCCATTTATGTAACTATACTACATTTAAGGACTTTTTACTTTTAATATTACATTGAGAGCCAAAAATATAAAACATAATGCTGACTAGACTGTTCCAATATAGGTAGTTGTAGGCTACCCTTGTGTCAAAGTAGCTGTGTAAAAAGGCATTCTGGATTTGACGTCGATATGATGTAAAGAAACTTTTGTACACAAACGAGGGAAATACTCATAACATTACAAGCAAGCACCTTTTCAAATAAAGTTGGAGAGAGAGAAAGACACTGTACATCGGTGCGGAGGGCGACGAAGTGATACTAGTACACGCTATACAGAAATAGTACACGCTCTATAGCAATAGTACACGTCAATAGGACACACTATATAGCATTGGTACACGCAATTTATATTTTAATAGTACACTTTCCCGTGTACTTTCCCTCTGTTGCAGCGTGTCCCGCTCAACATACTTCATGCTTATCACACCGACCTACACCTTTAACAACATGTATCAGCAAACAAATGTCAACCCTAACAAACATTACCATCCATAATATATTTTGCACCACACAATGCATCCATATATGTCCGTCAACATACATCTATTACACTACACCTTACCTATTCAACACACATAAAGTAAACCATACATATTCAACACACATAAAGCAATCTTTGGGAGTAGGATGTTGAGTGAGCCCGGGAGTTCAAAGACAGTTGAGAAAAATATGAAGTTAATAAACAGAGGTAGTAACACGAAAACACCTTGGCTGGAGCTCAGACACAACATACCTGTGGAATGGCACCGAATGATTTTTCCGCTTCAGCTAAGCGAGCTACGCTTGATTTGACGGGCACAGATGGAGTATTGAAAAATTCGGCTGATTTGACGTTAGCAGTTACAATGACGAGAGAGTGTGTATTTTAAATTAAGGGCAAATTGGACATGTTGCCTACAAGAGTGAATAGTATGATAACCCCATTGTGGCTCTAACTGTCATTTGGCTACAGTATAGACTCAATTTGTAAATTAACTAGTAATGTAGTCTCTAATTGCAATTTTCTCAATTATAATTTGAATTTATTTAGGTTGGACGTTACAATAGTGATTCATTGTGAAAAAGATGACAAGTTTTATAGAAAAAAGTGAAATGAATTTAGAAATTAAATTGTAGAATTAATATATGTGTCCAATTAAAAGATTTTTATTCATTTAATTAATTGAGATTAAAGTACTTTATTTTCAAATTAATTCATATGTTTAGTAAGGTAAAAGAAAAAATCCAAAGCAAAAGGGTGAATAGTACAACTGCTCCAACTCATTCACACCTACAAATGCCCAGCTCTCTGTTGCACCATCAGTGAAGCAGGTTTTGACGCACCACTGCAAACCCAATCCCGACCGTCTACAGCACCGCAAGACGTCACCTCAACCACCATTTCTGTCCACTACAGCACCATCTCCACTCTGCATCTTGCCGGATATTACTCGAAGAATCCACATCGTCCCTTGCCCGACACCAGATCGAAACCGCCTTCATCAACACTATGCCTCGTCGCCGGAAATGGAACTCCAATCGCTGGATACCTCATTCCAGCGTTCTCAGAAACTGCTCTACATCTATGCATTCGGCGCTGATTCGAAGGCCACGCACAGCATTGCCACCGCCACAATTCACGCTCCGTTCACCCGCTGCCCTGAAAATGTTGCAGATCGAAGCCAAGTACTGCCCGTCACCGAAATTGCGTCGGACAACAATTGCCCGTTAATTGAAGAAGATCCACAGCCAGGAACCGCCGTGCGATCGCACCACCACCCTGCAACAAATCCCCGCTTCAAACGCCTGAAACCGCCACATCTCAATTCCAGAAACGCTGCTCACACTTCGAAGTCCACCACAATCCGATCGGAAACCATCTTCTGCTTGTAAGAAAGCCCACTTGGCCCAAGTTTCAATTTTAATTTGATAAGCTCATCTTTTTAAATAGGAGATCACTTTTTGGTTTTCAATAGGGGTACTTATTAACAATTGACTAGACCCAATCTTTCAAAAAATAATTAATTTTTCTCTCCATACTTTATCAACAAATTTTCACGGTCCTATCTCTTAATAAAATATTCTTTTTTTTCGCAATTTAACAATTATATTTATCTATAATTAATTTTTATTATATTAATAATATGATATATTAAATTATTTAATATTAAAAAATATAAATATAATGAACAAATTTATTATACACTTAAAATAAAATTACAATTTCAATAATAAAATTTAATTTGTAGAAATTTAAATACAATATTGTAAATAAAAATATCACACTACAAATAGATGCGCAAAATACAAAAATGCGAAACATAAAATTACATATTTAATTATTAATACCGAATTTTAACTATATATGCTCAATCAATCTTTATACAAAATGATATATTAAATTATTTGACAATCAAAATAAATAAAAATAATTTTAAAAAATTATGGAAAAAGTACAGAATGATTCAACAAATTGACAAAAATTACATATTAGTTCCGTGAAAAAAAAATACTGTCGTGTAATCTTTTTGAACCAATTTGTAAATATAGTGAATTTTTTGAACTAATATGTAAGTGACCCAAAAATTATATGTATTTAAAATAAAATTATAATCTCAAATAAAATTTAAAATACAGAAATTTAAATACAAAATTATAAATAAATTATAAATATGATATTGTAATTTAAAATATATCAATATTGGTCTCTTTTTATAGAGAAAAAATATTTAGGAAAAAATACAACATGGTTCAATAAATTAAAAAAAATTACATATTGGTCTAGTGCAAAAAAAAATAAACGCTTCCTTACAAAAAAAAAAATACTACCTTGCAACGTTTTTGAACCAATTTATAAATATAGTGATTTTTTGAACCAATAAGTAAGTGACCCAAATATTTATAAATTTTAATATAACTTTTTTTATAAATAATTATTTAAAATATAAAATTTAAATATTTCAATAAAAATATCACAATATCCTGTCAAAATATTCCACGTGGCAAAATATAGTTACAGTGGCCTTGAAAACTTGAGAATCGTTTGTCCGATCTCACCATGAGGCAATTTTTCTTTTTCTTTTAAAAAAAAAATCAGCGATCGGTTAAAAAAAATATATACTATATAGATTTTAAAATAAAAATAAAAATATCAGGTGTATTACTTAGTCTCGTATATACTATTCAAATAATATCTAAACAGATTTTTTTTCTCTTCTCGGTTAATATATATATATATATATATATACATATATTTGTATCTACATATATCCATTCCATCTTATTATTTATAATTTCTCTCTCAAACAAATTATCATTCCCTTCTCTTAATATTAAATAATTACTCTCTTAAACAAACTCACATTCCCTCCTTTTTCATTCCCTCCTTTTTCATAAATATTTCTCAATTTTATTGATGGCCTCAAACTCTATTCCCCCAAATTTTCACACGAATCTTCGAGTCCTTATTATCGACGAGGATGTTTCGGTTCTCAAAAAATTACTTTTGAAATGTAAATACAAAGGTTTGTTTTCCTTATTTCGATATTATGTTTTTAATTTTATTCATTTCAATTGATTTGAAAAAAAAATATAGATTTTGATCTTTTGGCATAATTTTTATTTTATTTTTATTTTTTATTGACTTCTGAATTTCAGTATGGACGTCTAAATTACTCAATGAGGCCTTGGGCATGTTTGGGGAGAAAAACGAGAAACATAATTTCGATATGATTATTGTTGATTTGAATATGCGGGACATTGATGTCTTCCAATTTATTCAACACGTCGCTCGCAAGTTAAACATACCAGTGATAGGTGAGTATGCATATATTTATACATATAACTATTAGGACTTCTTTGATAGCATGCATGATATATCATATGATAGTTTAAATTTTGATACTATTAAAAAAATCTAGCTCCGTCACCGTCCGTAGCCTCTCACTAGTTTTACTTCGTTCTATACAACAAATTCAAAAAAATTATTTAAAATTGGTTGGAAAGTACTTTCGATTCTTCTTTTTAAATATTATTTTGTAAAAGTCTGTGTCATGTATATACTATTAAAAATCATGCATATTGATTATCTCTTAAATTTCGGAATTAAATTTTTTAAACAATTCTATAAGGCTATGTTTATCGCCGGGGGTCGTGTAATTTTTTTTTTTTTAAAATGAAAATTACATGATTTCTCAAAGTAGACGGACGAACGGTTCGCAGGTGAGAACTGGTTCATGGCACTGTTGTCAAGTATAAAAGTGACACATCTGATTGTTGATTTCTTTTTATAATATTTAAAATTTATATTTTAGATAATTATTTATAAGAAAAAAATTATTCCAAAATTCATAATTTTTTTCTCTCTATAAATATAGACCAATATTGATACATTTTAAATCACAATTTCATATTCTTAATTTATTTATAACTTTGTAACTTGATATATTAAATCATATTTTAACTTGATATATTTATTTATAATTTTGTATTTAAATTTTTGTAATTTAAATTTTATTATTGAGATTATAATTTTATTTTAAATGTATATAATTTTTTTTATTATTTTTATGCATTTTGATTATCAAATAATTTAATATATTATTTTGTATAAATATTGATTGAGCATATATTATGGAAAAATTCGGATTTGATAATTAAATATGTAATCTTATGTTCTGCATTGTTGTATTTTGTTCATCTATTTGTAACTTGATATATTTATTTACAGTATTGTATTTAAATTTTATTATTGAGATTGTAATTTTATTTTGAGTGTATGGTAATTTTTTGTTCATTATATTCACATTTTTTGAATATTAAATAATTTAATATATCATGTTATTAATATAATAAAAATTAATTATAAATAAATATAATTGTTAAATAGTAAAAAAGAAAGAATATTTTATTAAGAGATTGGATTGTGAGAGTTTGTTGATAAAATATGAAAATTGGTGGAGTTGGATATTGTGTATGTGAAAGAGAGAGAAATTAATTTTTTATTGAGAGTTTGGGTTGTGATGGTTTGTTAATAAACATAGTCTATACACCTCTTTATTTCTTATACAATTTTTTCGTTTTGCTAATTTCTTTCGAATTAAAACTTTGTTATATTTCGTATAAAAATCCGTTGTTTGTTAATTTCTTATAATACACCTGTTAAAAAAAAAATCGTTTTCGTTTCTTATAAACTTTGTTATACTCTTTTTTTTTTTTTTTTGGTTTATTTTTGAACGTAAGGAATATTTTAAAAAATTATCTTTAATTTTCAATTCTTTTTACTTAACTATGTATTGATTGTTATGATGAATTATTGATGATTCCCATTATATTTTGTATTTTATATTACTTTTGACTTGTTTTAGTGAATATTTATACAATTTTTTTCTAAAAGAATTTAAGATAAATTGTAAGTCTTTTATGCATCATGCAATTCAAGTGTATCTTTGAAAAAATACCTTTTTTATTATCAATTTTTTTTTTAACAATTTTAAAAAATATTATCAATAAAAAATTATTATATTTTAATTTAACAAATGGTAACTTTTATTAATAGGAAATATGACTTTTTAATAGTAGTAGAATTTTTTTTTTAAAATGCACTTAAATTGCACGGTACACCTAATATATACAAAATTAAGTTTAAAAAAAATTCAATTATAAATGATTTTTATGAATATATCAATAGAAAATAACATTTTTGGTTTGTCAGCACCATTGGTGCAGTTTTCACTTTTTTTATTAAAAAAAATATCACCTAAACTATTTTTACAGTTCACATAATATATATATATATATTTCAATAAATGGGTTAAAATATTGATTTATATTAAGTTCATGTAATATGCGTTTATAAAATTTTAATACCATATAATGTAATAATACATGTTAATATGTGTATGAATATAAATATATATTATTAGTTGATTGAATAATAAGAACTATTTATGATCATA
Organism: Prunella vulgaris; assembly: GCA_026898435.1. Classification (NCBI taxonomy): domain Eukaryota; kingdom Viridiplantae; phylum Streptophyta; class Magnoliopsida; order Lamiales; family Lamiaceae; genus Prunella; species Prunella vulgaris. Next base: position 114,514 of record JAPKLY010000821.1, on the reverse strand, counting down.
TGTTAGATATTAAATTATTTATCACTTTGATTTTTGACATCTTTTTCAATTGAATTTTGATTCCACCTCTATGTATAGTTAATAATATTCTGCATATGTAAAGTATTTATTTATTTATTTATTTATTTATAATTAGTGATGGCCAAGGATGGAGAACCGAGCTGTGTGATGAAAGGAATTCAAAGTGGCGCTTGCAGTTACCTCTCTAAGCCTGTAGGGGCTAAGGAGGCTCAATT
>JAPKLY010000821.1:78140-104278 GCA_026898435.1 Prunella vulgaris | reverse complement strand
TTTAAACACACATTATTGATCTGCTTCTTTATTACAGCCACCTCACCATCGGCTTCCATAACAAATTGATGCTAAAAACTGCCGGATTGAAGGTTGCAAAAGGTGCCCACACTCCCTCTCTCCCTTATCATTCTGCTCATTTCAATCTAGTAACATAGAGCACGCACTCACAGGACGCATCTGAGCCGCTGTCCTCTTTCATTGTTATCCAGGACCGCCTATATGGCAATTATCCAGGACCGCCTTCCAAATACAGAGAAATATATAGGTTGGGATTTTGGAGTTTAAAACCACTTTCATTGTTACCCATACCAGATGCATGTAAGTAGGGGTGGGCGTTCCGTTTTAGACTATTTTCTAACCAAAATCGAAATAATCGAATTTTATAATTCAGAAATCGAAATAATTGAATTGACTCTATTTTTATGAAACTTGTGTTAGATTTTTTAGTTATTTGCTCTAGAATTGCTGCCCTGGAACTACTGGGATTAAAGTGTGTTTGTTGTATGTGTGTATTTACATAATATAATAGAGTGTGTTTGTTGTATGTGTGTATTTACATAATATAATAGAGTCAAGAGTATTTCTCTGTGTACTGAAAAATCGAGTCTCTGTATGCTGAAATTGAGACTTTCTATTTATTATAGGCGATTTCTGCTTCTAAAATTCATGAAAGTGTTAACTATCAAATTTTCGAATTTCGATGTGCTTAAGCCGATATTTACGCACATATAATCAACCGCGTGAAATTGGCAATTAAAAAAAAAAAAAGGGTATTTTGATTCTTGTATGATTTCAAAGTTTCTTAATTCCTGCATGATGAAAGTATAAATATAATGTAGGAAGGCTTGTGAAGATTATGCTGCAGAAATGCAAAAACTGGCATTCAAGTTGCTAGCATTGAGTTTAGGATTAGAGAAAGATCGATTCAACGATTATTTCAAGGAGCTCCGGCTGGATCACTATCCGCCATGCCCCATTCCGGATCTAGTGTCGGTCAGCACAAGGATGCCGGAGCACTAACGGTTCTCAAGCTGACGGAGGAGAATTGATGGAGAGTGAATTCTTGCCAACTCCCGACGCCTATTAAGATTGAAAATTTCTTCAATTTGTATACATGAGATCAGATAAGATGAGGTTTTTGTTTGTTATATGTAATAAATTATTCTCTACTTAATCAATGTACCATTCTTTGGTGCAAACACTGGGTTATGTAGAGGAAATTAAGAAATGCTACATTATCAAAATTATGGTGAAACACAATTTCTTGCAAATTCTCGGAATCTATCATGAAGAAGGTATGATTTTTGAATACCTAAAAGGCGAGTGTATTCTATGCTATGGTATCTTGAAAATTTTAGTGTCGGAGAAAACCCGAAAAAGATCGATACGAGGAGTGCTTGATATCTCATATTTTATATTCCACACTTGCAGCTGATGAGTGATCATAAACCTGTTGTTTCACGCAACAACTACTTACAAGAACATGATTTCATAATTTGAAGTAGTAATATGATCGGCAAACAATTAAATCATGAGAAGTATCTCTCCAAACTTGCATTTGAATAAGAAATTCTACACTTACACAAAGCTAAATCAGGTATTGAACTCTTCATAATAGCAAAAGATATATGCATGTCCTCTAATAAATATCACTCTAATACTCAATACAGCACTACTCAATTAGAATAATCGATTGGTGTTTTGTTCTTTCGTTAAGAAATTCATCTAATGAGGGAGAGGTTAATTACTCCGACCCGTCTTATTTCAGACAATTTGTACTACTAAATGATAATGATTTTTTTTACGATTAGTCTCATCCTCCTCTTCTTTTACTCCAATATTGTTGTTTTGAATTGGTTTACAATCCCCGCCCCGTCCCCTTCTACGGGGAGAATTTTTTCCCCATCCCCTTCCCCGTTTCTTTCGGGGATTCCCCGCCCCGTTCGGGTGGATGCTCGCGGGGGTCGGGGATTCCCCACCCCGTTGCCAAGCCTAGGATGATTATTGTACAGTAAAAAATCGACATTAACACGTCATTTTTTTTAGTTTTATTTTGGTTTCCACGGATCAAAATCTCCATAGGATGGACAATTGAAATAGAGGATGATTATAATTTTTTCCATCAACTATTGATTGTAGATTCAATTTTGTCATGGTAAAACTGATGGTATAAAGAAGGGATAACAACTTACATGCTTTGATTGTTTATTTAGTATGTTTATAAAGAGATTAGTTCATGTCCTGTAAATATATTTTTTCATGTGATAGAGTGAAAAGGTCACATTAAAAACGAGGTATAGACATAGGTGTATGATAAAATTTGATGGTTGAGAAGACTAACTGCCAAGCCGTTGAAACAGAAACAGAGCTTGCGTAAGTGATGATCTTTGAGTACCGAATTGATTAACTAATTCAGTTGAAAATTGTCGAATTGATACTGGGTTATCTTGATGAGTAGTATATATTGATGTGATTTTTCCACTCAATTGTGTGGCGGTCTTCTCAATTGTCAAAGTTACGGTTCTTACAAAGAAATTTGGGAAAACTTAAGTGCAATCCCAAATAACTTTGAAAGCAATAGTTGATTGATCATATAGTGAAGTTAGAGAGTTTTTTTATCCCGTGAATATAGGTTTTAATAAAAAGATCCTAAACATTCGCAACATTAAATAATATTAATTTGTTCACTGTTAATTTTATAAAATGGAATGACCGAATGAGAATATAAATATAATTGTGGGAAATAGGGAAAAAAGTTTAGCACGTGAATTTCTCCAAATCTAAAAATCAAGGATCACTATTGTCCCAAGCCAAATGAGCACATCGAATTCTTGCAAAACAACTCTAATTATTCAATTGAGCAAAATATATATATATATATATATATATATATATATATATATATATATATAGCATGTCTAACAATACAAAGAATGACGGAAGAAAACTATAGAATAAATAGCATGCACCCAATGAAAATATAAATGGTAATATATATTAGTAGGCTCTAAAAAAGAAGATAGTTTTAAGCATGATTAGAAAAAAAAAATTAGTTTAGAAAAGTGCAGGTGCAACTTTAAATAGTATTCCCTTCGTCTCAAGTCTTTCTTTGTCTTTTTTATTAAAAAGATCCTAAGCATTCACACTATTAAATAATATTCATTTGTTCAGTATTTGATTATATAAAAGGGAATGACAGAATGAGAATATGAATATAATTGTGGGAAATAGAGAACAAAATCAAAGTCCAGCGCGTGAAATTCACCGAATCTAAAAATCAATGATCACTATTGTCCCCAAGCCAAATGAGCTCATTGAATTTTTGCAAAGCAACTCTAATTATTCATTGAGCAACAATATACATATATATATATATATATATATATTAAATTAAATTGACGTAGCTAAATGACAAGACTATATTTAACAATCTTTGAATGCTGGAAGAAAATTATAGAATAAATAGCATGCACCCGATGAAAATATAAATGGTACTATATATTACTAGGCTCTAAAAGAGTAGATAGTTTTAAGCATGATTATAAAAAATAAAAAAAAGTAATCTAGAATAAGTAAAAGTGCAATTTTAAATAATATTCCCTTCGTCTCATATATTTCTTTGTCTTTTATGAACATTTATTATCAAGATTTTATTAATCTTTCTAATGTGAAAAACATTGTTGTAGGATTTTTTACCACAACCGGTTTAGTACAAACTACTTAATTCATCCACTGAAATTATACACACTTTTCTTATTTGTGGGTGCAAAAAGGGTGATAAATCTTTTTACATCAAATTTTTTTAAAATCACCACCTCTACCAACAATAAATTTTCAATTTTACTATTTGAAAAAATATATATAAATTGAACTCACTCTCGTGGATAAAGAAAGAAAAAAAACTAAAAGGAGACCCGTGCATCGCACGGGACAAAATCTAGTTCAACAAAAATAGAAGGTCAAGTTTCTTTAGAACGGAGAAATGAAAGGAGTCTGCATTGCATTTAAGTCAAATTAATACTTTTCAGTAATGACGATGATTATTTTATTATTGTGATTCAATTAAATAATGTAATTAAATTTAATAAAAGTATTCACTCCATTCTGTAAGAATTTATACATTATTTTATTCGAACGTCCCGCACAAATTTATATATTATTAAAATAGAAAGCATTGATTTACGTGCACACTTACAAAATTATATATACATTTATCAATATACCACTACTTTATATATATATATAAAATATATATTTTTAAAAAATATGTGTCATCCCGTAGGGTATAAATTTTAACTAGACGGATGGAGTAGAAATAATAAATATAAGAAAAGTAAAAAAAATAATGAGTAAATGATTAAAAAGTAGTGATGTGATTATTTTAAATATAGGTACATAATTTATATGTATATTTCGATGGAGAATCAAATTTCTAAATCCAGAAAATTGATGAATTGGAGAAACCAAATCTCAGCCTTCACAGGGACATGACATTATAGTTTGGTGGTTTTTCTGCAATCAAGTCTAAGTATATATTGACCATGCATTATATTGACCAAGTCTAATGTTCTTGGTTATTCAATAAAGATTTTCAAAGTTTCAATCTTTTAGTCATTTGAAGAGTTTTTAAGAGAGGTTTTGATGTGTCATTACTTTGATTTATTGTAGACTTATTGGCACAACAAATGCTTAGTTTTTACACATCAACTATTGATTTTATAAACTTGTTCGAAGGTCTAAAGGTACTTTTCAAAAGTATTATATGTGCTCAAAGTTATATCTTCCGATTGAAATCACTTGATTGTTAGATTTCGATTGAGTTATCAAAGATAACCAAGATCATAACTCTAGTATTTTTATCTAAAGTGGAATCCCGAAGCTCTAGTATTTTGTTACTTTATTTAAACCTCTCAACTAGATAATATCTTTTTCTTCCAAATCTCCCTGTGGTTCGACACTCGGTCTCCCAAGAATTTTTATTACTTGAAATCAACCTACACTTGGGTACGTAACTCTCAAGGAGCTATCAAGTTTTTGGCGTCGTTGCCGGGGAGGTTTTGCGGAGAACAAATCCATCGGTTGTGAGGTTTTTCCTCACAGGTTTGTGAGTTCTTCTCTCTATCTCTTTACTGTATTATATTTATTTGTATGCATAATTGGACTCGTGATATTATAAGTGGTCGTTTAATAAGAGGTTATAACATTAATTTTAAAAATATTGCATCAAGTATGGCCGACAATGAAAGTGTTGATGGAGATAATGTTCAAAACCAAAATGATTTTGAAAGACGCAATAATGAAAATTTGCATGTGCGTTCTATGCGCGAATTTATTGAACCCCAACGAAATTCGGTTCCATCATGCATAGTGTACCCTCAAGATGCAGATAATTTTAGGTTTAAACATGGTATGATTCAATTGCTCCCTAATTATCATGGTTTTGACTCTGAAAATCCTTACTTGCATTTAAAAGAATTTGAAGAAATTTGTGCAACATTTAATGAACCAATGTGTACTCAAGAAGCTATTAAGCTAAAGTTATTTCCTTTTTCTCTTAAAGATAAAGCAAAAACTTGGCTTAATTCTCTTAAACCAAACTCAATTACATCTTGGCAACAAATTCAAACTGAATTTTTGAAAAAAATCTTCCCGATTAATAAGACGAACGCTTTAAAAAAAAAATCAAGAATTTTTTCCAAAAGAGTGATGAGCAATATTTTAAATGTTGGGAAAGTTTTAAGGATTTATTAAATGCTTGTCCTCACCATGGTTTTGAAACTTGGAGAACCGTAAGTTTCTTCTATGAAGGTTTAAACGCTGAAACAAAATAATTTGTGGAAATGATGTGTAATGGTGAATTTTTGGATAAAAATCCTGATGATGCACTTGAGTATTTAGACCATCTAGTTGAAAAAACTCAATCTTGGTATAATGAAAAGACTTCTGAAGGTTCAATTAGATCTAAGCTTGAAAATTCTAAAGGAAAATATAATTTAAGTCAAGAAGACGATCTAAATGCTAGAATTGAAAGTTTAACTAAACAAGTTGAAAGTTTGCAACTAAAGAAACCTAAAGAAGTAAAATTTGTGCAAAATAATGACATATGTGAAATTTGTGCCATTAATGGACATGTAACTAATGAATGCCCACAAATTCCTATTTTCAAAGAGATGTGTCATGAACAAGTAAATGCATTATCTAATTTTCAAAATTCATATCCATCAGCTTTTTCTGAAACATACAACCCAAATTGGAAAAATCATCCAAACTTTAAGTGGAAAAATGAAAGTGTGTCACAACCCTTTCCCACCCAGAAAAACCCCAACTCCAATTTCACCCAACATAATAAACCACATATAAAAAGCCTTGAAGAAACTTTACAAGCCTTTATGCAAGGACAAACAACCATCAACAACCAAACGTCACAAGTCATCAATGATATTAAAAGTACATTATCTACTTTAACTAATTCCTTAAGAACAGTTGAGAAAGGAAAGTTTCCTGTTCAACCTCAACAAAATCCTGCTGGGCAATGTCAAATTTCCTCTGATGCACTAGAAAATGTTAATTTTGTCACCACTTTACGAAGTGGAATAATTGACAAAACAATCAACCTTAAGAAACAGGAAGTTGAGTCAACCCAGACCCCAAATAATGAAGATAAAAATAAAGGAGAAGATGAAAATAAGAATTTAAACCCTATTAAGAAATCATCCACTGCTCCTTTTCCTCAAAGATTACACCCAATTAAGAAATTGAACCAAAACTCTGAAATATTTGAGGTTTTGAAATAAGTAAAAGTTAACATTCCACTACTAGATGCAATAAAGCAAGTTCCATCTTATGCCAAATTTTTGAAAGATTTGTGTACTGTGAAGAGAAAACTACATGTTCAAAATAAGGCATTTTTAACAGAGAGTGTAAGTTCAATTTTTCAACAAGAAACCCCTCCTAAATACAAAGATCCTGGTTGTCCAACAATATCTTGTATTATTGGGAATACAAAAGTAGAACATGCACTTCTTAATCTTGGTGCGAGTGTTAACCTTTTACAGTTTTCTGTGTATAAACAACTGGATTTGGGAGAATTAAGGAAAACTACTGTCACACTTCAATTGGCAGATCGTTCTATAAAAATTCCAAGAGGTATAGTAGAGGATGTGTTAGTGCAAATTGATAAATTCTATTTTTCGGTAGATTTTATTGTTTTAGACACATGCCCAGTCTCAAATCCATCATCTCAATATCCAATCATTTTAGGAAGACCATTTCTTGCAACTTCTAATGCTTTAATAAACTGTAGAAATGGTGTTTTAAATCTTTCTTTTGGAAATATGACTTTGGAGTTAAATGTTTTTAACATTTCTAAGCAACCACAAAGTAATGATGAGGCTAATGAAATTGATGTAATTGAGACATGTACTCTTGAACAATTGATAAGCTCATTTTCTGATCCATTAGAAAATTTGATAAATGATTGTGTCAATGATAACAGTTCGGAGTTTGATTCCATTCCTATGATTTCACAAGTTTCAAAGCTTAATGAATGGAAACCCAAATTTGAACAATTATCAAAGTCTGAAAAGGCTCCAACCCCGTCAAGCGAGCAACCACCAGTTTTAGAGTTGAAGCCTTTACCATCAAATTTGAAATATGCTTTTTTGGGTGCTAATGATACTTATCCGGTAATAATATCCTCTAAATTAAGTTATGATCAAGAGCATAAATAATTAGAGGTATTAAAGATTCACAAGCATGCGATAGGGTGGTCTATATCAGATATAAAAGGAATTAGCCCATTAATTTGCAGTCATAATATTTATTTAGAGGAAAATGATAAACCCTCTAGGCAGATGCAACGAAGACTTAACCCTAATATGAAAGAAGTGCTGAGAAATGAAGTGATTAAGCTATTAGACAATGATATTATCTATCCTATCTCTGATAGTAAATGGGTAAGTCCTACTCAAGTTGTGCCTAAGAAATCTGGAGTAACTGTAGTAAAAAATGATAAAAATGAATTGATTCCAACTAGGACTGTTACTGGTTGGCGTGTATGCATTGACTACAGAAAATTAAATTTAATGACAAGAAAAGATCATTTTCCTTTACCTTTTATGGACCAAATTTTGGAAAGAATTGCTGGGCATGAATTTTATTGCTTCTTAGATGGATATTCAGGGTATAATCAAATTGCAATTGCACTAGAAGATCAGGAAAAAACAACATTTACATGTCCTTTTGGAACGTTTGCATATCGTAGAATGCCATTTGGATTATGTAATGCCCCAGCAACATTCCAAAGATGTATGGTAAGTATTTTCAGTGACATGGTTAAACGTTTTCTTGAAGTTTTCATGGACGATTTCTCTGTCTTTGGAAATTCTTTTGATGATTGCTTAATAAACTTGGTTAAAGTCTTAGCTAGATGTGAGGAGAAAAATCTTGTTCTTAACTAGAAAAATGTCATTTCATGGTAACTGAAGGAATTGTGTTAGGCCACATTGTTTCATCAAAAGGATTAGAAGTTGACAGGTCCAAAATTGATCTAATAGCCAACCTACCAACACCAAAATCAGTTAAAGATATTAGATCATTTCTAGTTAAAGATATTAGATCATTTCTAGGACATGCAGGTTTTTATAGAAGGTTCATAAAAAAATTTAGCACAATTTCAAGACCATTATGCAACCTTTTATTAAAAGATATAGTATTCGAGTGGAATGACTCTTGTGAAAAGGCTTTTGTAACACTCAAAGAAATGCTCACTTCTACACCTATTATGCAACCTCCTGATTGGACTCTACCTTTGAAATTATGTGTGATGCTAGTGATTATGCTGTTGGAGCCGTGTTAGGACAGAGAAAAGATAAGAAACCTTATGTGATATATTATGCAAGTAAAACTCTTAACAGTGCTCAAATGAATTATTCCACTACTGAAAAAGAATTACTTGTTGTAGTATTTGCACTAGAAAAATTTAGATCTTATCTTGTTGGCTCATCTATTGTTGTTTATACTGATCATTCGGCTTTAAAATATCTATTAGCAAAGAAAGATGCAAAGCCAAGATTAATTAGGTGGATACTTTTACTTCAAGAATTTGATATAATAATCAAAGATAAAAAGGGAATGGAAAATGTAGTGGCCGATCACTTATCCAGACTTACATGTGATGAATCTTTCGAGGTAAGCCACATAAATGACTCTTTTCCCGATGAGCAATTATTCACCGTGTCTAAAGGTCCATGGTTTGCGGATATTGCTAACTTTCTTGCGACAGGTCAAATTCCAATTCATTGGAATGCTCATGATAAAAAGAAATTTTTTAGGGAAGTAAGAAATTTCTTTTGGGATGACTCATATCTTTTTAAATATTGTCCTGATCAAATATTAAGAAGATGTGTACCAGATAATGAGATTCAAAGCATAATAAATTTTTCTCACTCTGAAGCTTGTGGGGGGCATTTTTTCAACAAGAAAAACCGATGCAAAACTTTTGCAATGTGGATTTTATTGGCCAACACTTTTCAAGGACACATATGAATTTTGTAAATCTTGTGATCGATGTCAGAGATTAGGGGGCATAAGTCGTAGAAATATGATGCCATTAAATCATATCCTAACTGTTGAAGTATTTGATTGTTGGGGAATTGATTTTATGGGTCCTTTTAATCCACCATCTTTTGGTTACGTTTCAAAATGGATTGAGGCAATCCCTTGCAAAAATAATGATCATAAAATTGTTTTAAAATCTTTAAAGGAAAATATTTTTTCAAGATTTGGAATGCCTCGTGCAATTATTAGTGATGGCGGTTCACACTTTTGTAACAAACCTTTTGAGAATTTAATGAAAAAATATGGAATCCATTATAAAGTGTCTACCCCATACCACCCAAACACTAGTGGGCAAGCTGAACTCGCTAATAGGGAAATAAAACATATCTTGGAGAAGACAATCAACTCAAATCGAAAAGATTGGTCAATCAGGTTAGTAGATGCACTATGGGCTTATCGAACAGCATTCAAAACAATACTTGGTATGTCTCCTTGCCGACTTGTCTTTGGTAAACCATGTCATTTACCTGTTGAAATAGAACATAAAGCTTTTTGGCCTATTAAAAGGTTTAATTTCAATTTAGAAAAAGCTAGTACTTTAAGAAAATTTCAACTAAATGAATTGGAGGAAATCAGAAATGATGCATATGACAATTCTAGAATTTACAAAGAAAAAATGAAAGTGTTTCATGACAAGCACATTGTCAGGAAAACTTTTGAAATAGGGCAAAAAGTTCTTCTATATAATTCTAGATTACATCTGTTTCCTGGAAAATTGCGCTCAAAATGGTCAGGACCCTTTATTATAAGAACTGTATTTTCAAATGGAGCGGTTGAAATTGAAAATCCAAAAACAGATGATGTGTTTAAAGTGAATGGACAACGTCTAAAAGCATATCTTGTAAATTTAGTAAGGAGATTGAGTCAGTATCTCTTACTGACCCGGCTAGTAATATTATGTGAATTTTATTTTTCCGGTATAAATGGCGGATTCGGTACTCCGTGACTTCCAAGTCGGTATTTCAGTTACCCACAAAACTGAATTGTAAAAAAAAATTGAAAAAAAAATAATAATAAAATAAAATTATATTATATATAACACTCAATTTTAACGGTAACAATGATGAGTGTATCACCACCACTTATCTTTCCAAACGGTCATGAACGGCTAGTTTTTAAATTTTTTTCAAAAAATTACTCTATAAATACCTAATTTTACTCCCATTTCTAAACACCCCTCTTCAAGTTATCATAAACTCAAACAAAATGAGCAAAATTTTTCTCTCCATCATCACTCTTGCCTACTTTGTCATGCTTTCTATTTGCTATTTCAATGAAGAAGAAGAATTCGGTGCATTACCTTGGATTGTTGCGGCAATTGCAATGCAATTTATAATGTTAGTTTGGGGAGTAGCATTTTTGTAATTGTAATGTAATTTCTTGTTGTTTAATAAATTTTTAATCTTTCATTTTTGAATAGGTCGACGAAATGGACACTATGGATGCGGCAATTGCCTCTTTAAATAAATGCTTTCCTTGCTTCATTAAAAAGGACTTGATTAAGATATATTATGCTCGATGTGAAAGATTACGATTAATGAAGATTAAAGGAATACCACTTGATCTTCAATGGTTGATTGAAGCAAAGGTTAGAATTGGAGGTGAGTTACCTAATTCAATTGTTCCACGCGTGGTTGGTTTGGGTAGAAGTTCATTTTCTAAAAAACGAAGGGCTAAAAGAATGGGAGTTTGCTATAAATGTGCTAGATGGACGTGTAACAGACGTTGTCAAAATATAGGAATGGCTTCCGATAATCGATTAAATAAAATAGATTTCATTATAAATGGACTGAGTAAGGGGTCAGTGGATAACCAATGGACCTCTGAGACGCATTATATTGGAATAGAGCAAAGAGCTTTAGTCGATATAAGGAATGAATTAATAAAGGAATATGCACATTGTCTCGGGAATCTGACGTTAAAAGACCCTGTTTGCCAATTTATAAGAAAATTGGATGGGAAGCATATCCTCGACTCATAGAAGGCGTTTAAGCCGTTTCTGGACGTAAAACCAGAGGAAGATGTGAGCCACAATCACAACTATTGTCCCCAAGTGGGACCTCAATCTCTTAACTTTCTTTTGACTTTTGTTTCATTTAACAGTATTTCTCGAATCGTATCAGATACGTTTTTCATTTATCTTTGTCTATATAATTCAGTGTTCAGCTTATCACAACTTGTATCATCCTTTCGAAAGTCCAAATATGGCAACTTCATCTTCTAAAAAAATAACCTTTATTTATGTGTTAGGGGGAGCTGAAAATAGTCTTAATAAAGAATTTGCTCGAGTAGCAAATAAGCTAGGTGGTATACTAGCTCGGAGAAATATCAAACTAGTACACGGAGGAGGCACACTTGGTCTGGTAGGTAATGTTGCCTTGACAGCATCTTGGGGAGGATCTGAAGTTCAGGGAGTCGTTCACACAGGTATAAAAAGAGTTAATCCTACTACAATTGGTGAGGAAATACAGATTTCATCCTTAATTGACAGAATGCCAAATTGATAGAAATCACTGATGCATTCATAGCCCTTCCAGGTGGTATTCTTACTTTGGAAGAAATATTTAACATTGTATGTTGGTCATGTTTAAGTATTCATTCAAAACCTGTGGGACTACTGAATATTAATGGTTATTATGATGGGTTACTAACTTTTTTGGATCATGTGAAGCAACAAGGTTTTATTGAAGAATCAGAACGTCAACTCTTTACAGCAGATTCAAATCCAGAACAATTAATAGAAAAACTCAATGCCTGTGAGATTAAAAGTTGCCCAATCACGTCTCAGGTAAACTGGTTAGGAACTCGACCCAGAAAAAGTCAGGATGATTTAGATTTACATTTGTAAAAAAAAAAAAGAAGCATATATATATATATATATGTCTGTTTGTGTATTTCAGGTTTATTGCTACAAATTTCTCTGAGGAATCAGGTAATCTCTTCTCTTTTACAATTTCGTCTATCCATCATTGAGGACAATGTGTTGTTTAAATTGGGGGGTGGGGATTAGTTGACTTCTTTTAAAAAAATCCAAAAAAATTAAAAAAAATAAAGAGTTAAAAAAATATTAAAAAAAACTATAAAGATGGCAGAGTAAAGGGGTAAGAAAATTAACCTTTTCTTTGTACCTTTGAGACGCATCACAACCACGACTTTTTAAATTTACTGATGTCTTAATTTTAATATATGCTATTTAACAAACTTGGTACATTTTTTTTTCTATTTTGGTTAAGTACATTCTAATAGATGTTTATAAGTCATCCTCATTTCACACACACTGTGACAAAAGAATATGGACTATAATTGAATAATTTTACTAATTTTTCTATTTTACAAATGGTTGCAATTGATTGTTGAAAAAAAAAATTATTTTAACAAGATTTACATTAGAAAACTGCAACTTTTGTTTAGTGGATATGAACCTACCCTGTGAGAATTTGTGCCTAATAATAGCATGTTTGAGCATTCTTTTATGTGAGATACTCTGTCATGAATTATATTCTTCAGAACTTGTTTTGAATCTGTATCAGTCACTCTGTATGCATACATAAGAATGATGAAGGCAATTAAGACTTACCTTTCTTTTCCAATAAAACCTACCGAATTTTTCAATGCCTTAGTAAACCCCTTTGAGCCTAAATAAAACTTTTTCTTTTACCACAAAATCATAATTATCAGTTCTCAAAGTGTGAATAAGGTGAATTATTCTTGTGAAGGTGTCAAAAAAAAATGAAAAAAAAAAGAAGAAAACAAAATAAAAAATAAAAAAAATAAAAACAAAACAAAAACAAAAAAAAAAAAAAAAAAAAAAAAAAGTGTTTTTAATGGAAATAATGATGAGGATGGCGAAGGACAGTATTGAAGAGATTTGAAGATGCGAATTAAAGCCTAAATATAATTCTTCCTACATTTGGTTGCAGACCACTTTGAGTCAAAATCCAGAGCCGATTTTCTTCATAACTTCACCCTAAGCCTCATTACAACCAAATAAAGTCCTTCTAACTTATGTTGCATGCATTGTTGATTGACTGACGGATGTATAACCAAGCTTATGATAGAAATATTCACGATATAGAGTCTGAGAATAAACACTAGCCACATTGAGAGATGTAAGGCGTGTGAAATCCACTGGCAAAAGTTGTTTATTCTAAAAAATATCTTGTTAAAAACAAAAAAAATATATATATATTTTCATCATGAAAGTTGTTAACCATAGTAAAATATCAAGATAATAGAATTATGACGTGAACTCCATACCTTTTGGTCACTTAACTTGAGCACAACAGGGGATGACTATCAAACTGTCTATCTAGATTGTATTGAGCATAAAATAGTTCTAAAATGCAATAGTTTGTTAATTTAGATATATTATAACAAAGAGTTGGTAAGATGCAAATAAAAGCATCATCACAAAATTATGTTACGCTTTCATCACTAGAGACTAGTAATGAGCTGGTTGGGGAGTGTGATTAGCGTTTAAGTATGCATGTATTTTACCTATTTTGTGTATTATTTTGTGTACTATAATGTATTGTTTAGCATATTTATATATAATTTCACACTTTCTAATTAGTTATAAGTATTTATGTTTTCTATATAAATAAGAAGCATATGTATAATTCAACCTAACCATTATATCTATTGTATATTGTTGAGGTCTTAAGTGGAGTTATATTTATCCAAATTTTATGATATTGAACACCTAAGACAATGTACTAAATACTTAAGACACTTTAGTGATCTAATTTTACAAGTTTGGATTGTATTTGTACTCAAAAGTGAGGCAAATTTATTAAAGTAGGGATGATTTGAGATTGAATTATCAAAATGGGGATAAAGGTGGAGGTTTTATGAATATAAAGCCAGTCGGTATCAGGGATACCGACTGGTTACGTGTAAAGTAGCTTATTCAATCAAAATCTTCGCATCGTGACACGTGTCCAGTCGGTTCTACCAGAACCGACTGGAGGGGACAATCCAACGTGACATGCTCCGGCTTGGCAGCCTTCATTTTATCACAGGCACTTGGCATTACCGCCTTCATAATTCATATTATCACATGGGCTCAAATGTATTGAGTTCAAGGCTTGAATAAGAAAATAGTAATAAGGAAAGTATTATATATATATATATACATATATAAAGAGAGTATACCATGATTTCTGTAAATTGAGTTTCAAAGCTTCAATCATTGAAGAAGGGTAGCAGAGTACTTCAATTTTTTATTTTTTATTTTGTCTTTTTGGTGAGGGCCGACCTTTTTTTTTTTTCATTGTTGCTGCAGAAGATATTTTGGTTGAGAAAATATTTTGGTTGAGAAAGATGAAATGAAAATTGTAATTTAATTAATTTAATTTGACTTTGTAAATAAATGAAATATTTTAGTGGGGAAGATGGGTTGTCA
Organism: Prunella vulgaris; assembly: GCA_026898435.1. Lineage (NCBI taxonomy): Eukaryota > Viridiplantae > Streptophyta > Magnoliopsida > Lamiales > Lamiaceae > Prunella > Prunella vulgaris. The sequence continues at coordinate 89,253 of JAPKLY010000821.1, read as the reverse complement.
TGTCACGTAAGTGCAGTTATAATTTTTTTTTGGAAAGAACTGGTCTAGCAGTGAATAATTTGAATTTTGATATATAAAATTAGTTTTCAAAATTTTGAAAATCAAAATTTAAAAATTACTGAAATTAAAAAACCAAAATATTGATATATTTTATTGATATAATTTAAATATATATATTAAATTATATAATTATATCAAATTTAAAATTTAAATGGATTATAGTATAATTTTGATTAAAGTATAGTATAATTTTGCTTAAAATATAGTATATTTATATTTTGGTTACAAATTTAGTATAAGTTAACCAAAATTTAAATTATATCAAATTTATAAATTTAGTATAATTTATCAATATTATTTTTAAATTTAAACTAATACTAAATTTAATTTATTGATAATATTTAAATTATATCAAATTATTAAATTTAAAAATAATACTATATTTATCTATACTAATATATTTTTTTAATTTAAGTAATTTTTAAATTTTGATTTTCAAAATTTTGAAAACTGATTTTATATATCAAAATTCAAATTATTTGTTGCTAGACCAGTTCTTTCCAAAAAAAATTATAACTGCACTTACTATACTTTAATCAAAATTATACTAAATTTGTAACCAAAATATAAATATACTATATTTTAAGCAAAATTATACAATACTTTAATCAAAATTATAATATAATCCATTTAAATTTTAAATTTGATATAATTTGATATAATTATATAATTTAATATATATATTTAAATTATATCAATATAATATATCAATATTTTGGTTTTTTAATTTAAGTAATTTCTAAATTTTGATTTTCAAAATTTTGAAAATTGATTTTATATATCAAAATTCAAATTATTCGCTGCTAGATCAGTTCTTTCCAAAAAAATTATAACTGCACTTACGTGACATGACAACACATCTTCCCCACTAAAATATTTCATTTATTTCATTTTTTCTCAACCAAAATATCTTCAGCAGCAACAATGAAAAAAAAAGGTCCAGCCCTCAACAAAAAGACAAAAAAATAATAAAAATTGAAGTACTCTATTACTCTTCTTCAATGATTGAAGCATTGAAACTCAATTTACAGAAATCATGGTGTACTCTCTCTATATATGTATATATATATATATATAATATTTTCCTTATTATTATTTCCTTATTCAAACCCTGAACTCAATACATTTGAGCCCATGTGATAATATGAATTATGAAGGCGGTCATGCCAAGTGCCTGTGATAAAATGAAGGCTGCCAAGCCGAGCATGTCACTTTGGATTGTCCCCTCCAGTCGGTTCTACCAGAACCGACTGGACACGTGTCACGATGCAAAGATTTTGATTGAATAAGCTACTTTACACGTAACCAGTCGGTATCCCTGATACCGACTGGCTTTATATTCATAAAACCTCCACCTTTATCCCCATTTTGATAAACCAATCTCAAATCATCCCTACTTTAATAAATTTGCCCAAAAGTGAAGACTCCATTTCTGTCCAATGTTTGGACTCAAAACATATTTTCGTATTTGCACAATATCTGGAGCCTCACTAAACCAATTGAACCAATTCCAGTTGTATTTGATCACTAATTCGTTGCTCTACAACTTGTCTTCAGGGCTCAAGTGTCAAAAGTTTCGGCTTCAATGGTCAAAATGACAATCAATGCAAGGGCTTCAGAATTCCGCCATCTCAGTACACATGTTGGGAAACAATTCACCATAATTCACACAAAAGTCCAATTTACACAAGACCAAAGCCATTGGTTAGCCAAGAAATTCATCAAGACACAGTAAAAATATTAAAGGCGTTGATTTTGTGCAAGCTGAGATATCTGCTTTTCAAGAGACCACCATAAATTCGCGGAGAAAAATAATCAAGTTTTACCAACTTCACTATTCTGGTCATAACTCACAATCTAGAGATCCGATTTTTGAGATCTTAGACTCATTGGAAAGCTAATTCAATGGCCTACAACTTTCATTCAGAAGTCAAGATGAAATTCGGACGGAAAGGGCAATTAAATTACTGATCTTTACAAGCTACGTGAATTGGTTGCTAAAGTCTCCATGATTCACTATTTGGAGGCCTATATAAAGAGCCCTTTAGCAACCCTTGAAGGATCCCATTTTCCTTGTAATCCTTCTATCTTAGTCTAGTATCTCTCTTAGAAATATGAGTTCTTATTGTATTAGTGTGAGTAGCTAAATATTTTACTAGAGTTAGGGATGAAGCTTTAGTAAAGTATTAGTAATGTTCTTGGTTATTCAATAAAGATTTTCAAAGTTTCAATCCTTTAGTCATTTGAAGAGTTTTTAAGAGAGGTTTTGATGTGTCATTACTTTGATTTATTGTAGACTTATTGGCACAACAAATGCTTAGTTTTACACATCAACTATTGATTTTATAAACTTGTTCAAATGTCTAAAGGTACTTTTCAAAAGTATTATATGTGCTCAAAGTTATATCTTCCGATTGAAATCACTTGATTGTTAAATTTCGATTGAGTTATCAAAGATAACCAAGATCATAACTCTAGTATTTTTATTTAAAGTGGAATCCCGAAGCTCTAGTATTTTGTTACTTTATTTAAACCTCTCAACTAGATAATGTCTTTTTCTTCCAAATCTCCATGTGTTTCGACACTCGGTCTCCCGAGAAATTTTATTACTTGAAATCAACCTACACTTGGGTACGTAACTCTCAAGGAGCTATCAATTATCATCTAGTCCCCTTATTATTAAAATTTAATTTTTGTCTTTATCATTAAAAAAAATTAATTTTATCTTTTATCTTTTAAATTTTTTTGATTTTCATCCTTTATCTTTATAAAATTTTGATTTCCATCCTTTTCTTTTAAAAAAAATTAATTTTCGTCATGTTTTAAAGATAATGGACTAAAATTAAATTCTAATACCTAGAGAACCAAAATCATAATTAGAGGTGGCAAACGGACCGGCTTGGCCTATCGGGCCAAAGCATATTCACGGCTGTATAAAAATGTAGCACAACCCATACTAAATGTCGGGTAGGTCGGGCCAAACTTATTAACTTTTACATGTAAACGGATTTATCAGGCCAAGGCATATTCAGGGGCCGGACCGACCCATTTTCTAATCAGACTTGTAAAAATTGAGCCCAACCCAGTTCAAATATCGTGTAGGTCGGGCCGAAATTGCTAGCTCTAATCATAGTAATGAAAGATAAAGGAAAAAAAAATCATTTTCCAGTAGTTCAATTTTGACAGAGATTTTTGGTTGTAATTCGAACATTAATGTTGTATCTACCGCTCATCTATAATGTGTTGCTCATATCGCTTCACCTTGGAGTTGGCGATGAAAAAAATGAAGGATCTTTGTCAGTGACCGTTTTCTATAAAAGAAGGAAATACTGATGGCAGAGCATAACACTCAACTTGAATAACAACTATAGAGCACTATTTCCATATGGCAGCTTATGCAGCAGTAGTTTCTCTTATGAATAATATGGAGCAGATGCAGAACCATCCTTGCCATTCCTTTGCCTTCGACAAGGCACAGATAGAGCGTTTTCGCCCATGTCTTGATTTCGTCCTACATTTTCTGGAGTCTAATTCTCATGGAAGTAGCAAAGAAGCAGAAGCTTTGGAGGCCCAAATTGCTGCTGCAGCTCAAGAGGCTGATGATGTGATTGAATCCCACATAGTTGATCAAATTCGTGCTGGATCCACTCTTCATGTGGAATCAAGTTTCGATGTTCTGTTCGATCATTTTATCGAGTTTTTGGAGGCTCATTCTCATGATAAAGCTACTCATGAGGCTGATGATGTTGTTGAAATTCATGCTGGGACTACTCTTCGTCAGGAAAGGGTAAATTATTGTACCTTTGTTCTTATGAGAATTTGTACTTAAGTCCGTTTTTTAGCTTTTTTAGTCTCACATATTAGAATATATTGTACATATGGTCCCATGAGAATTTCTGCTTGATCCCAAAATAATCCATTAGTTTTGACATAGAAATTTTATGGGACCATTTATGTTAAAAAAATGACGAAATTCCTGAGCACAAATTCTCATGAAACCATTTGTGCAACAGGAATCGACCCCTGGCAAGTCGATCATGTCTCTTTACTTAGATTTTCTGGAGACTTATTACCATGAAGGTAGCAAAGAAGCAGAAGCTCAGGAGAGCAAAATCGCAGCTGCAGCTAATGAGTCTGATGATGTGATTGAATCATCCACTCTTCATGGGGAGAAAAGCTCCTGCTTTTCTGTCGATCTGCAGAGAGTAATTGAAAAAATGGAGTCTTTAAAGCAAATGGCTATGAAGGTGGAAGCCCAGAGGGACTTGAGAGATCAGCCATGCACATTTTCAGCTCATGCCGCTTCATCAAGACCTCTTGGGGAAAATGTGATGGTTGGATTCGATGACGAGCTGATTCGAATTCTTGATCTGCTCACCGGACTACAATCTGGTCGCCGGATCATCTCAATCACAGGCACTGGTGGTATAGGTAAGACCACACTGGCCAAAAATGCTTATGATAATTCACATATCGTGCATCATTTTGACATTCGTATTTGGGCCACTATTTCTCAAAAGTATAGCACGAGGAAGAGTCTTTCTGAACTTCTTTTAAGCCTAGGAAAATCAGATGCTGAAATAGATGAGAAAACCGAAGATGAATTAGGCGAGCAGTTGTATAAATGTCTATCGGGTAGGAGGTATTTGATAATGTTGGATGATATGTGGAGCGTCGAAGCTTGGGATAATGTACAAATGTTCTTTCCGGACAACAACAACAGAAGTCGAATCGTTGTAACAAGTAGGCAGTCCGACGTGGCTTGCCATTTAGGCGATTCTTGCCTCGCATTGAAATTTCTAGACGAGGAAAAGAGTTGGAAGCTTTTCTGTCAAAAGGCATTTTCGGGCCTAGATTGCCCTCCTGAGCTGGAGGAACCTGGAAAAAAGATTGTGAAAAAATGCAAAGGGCTGCCCTTACTCATTGTTCTGTTTGGGGGGCATCTTGGGAAATCCTCTATGATGAAGGAATACTGGGAGAAATTTGGGAATGATATAACCTCAAATATGGGGGAGGAAGAGGAGGAATGCTTTAGTATATTATCTTTGAGTTATAACTACTTGCCTGCTCATTTGAAACCATGTTTTCTTTATATGGGAATTTTCCCAGAAGATCATAAAATCTCTGCTTCTACACTTGTCAAGCTTTGGGTTGCAGAGGGATTCGTAAAGCCAAGCAAAACCCGAAGCTTGGAAGAAGTCGCGGAGAGTTTTTTGAAGGATCTCGTGGACAGGAATCTCATTTCAGTTCGGACATTGAGATGGGATGGAAAGATTAAAACTTGCGGCCTTCATGATCTTCTGAGAGAGCTGTGCTCGAAAATCGCAGCAAAGGAGAAGTTTTTTCACCTCTTGAAGTTGCATCAAACTCCACCACTTCTAAATGAGGCACGTCGTCTTGTTTTCCATGGAAGCACTCCCCGGGAAGAGCATTGCCAGGAGATTTTCCGTGCTATGGAATCAGCAGGCCTCGCCCGTTCCCTGCTGTGTCATAGCACGGACAAGGGCGAGCCCTGCTCGATTGATTATAGATTGTTGAAAGTAGTGCATAACGTTGAAGGAGTAGTTCATGAGGTTGACGAAAGCTTTATGGAGCTCAAACTGGAGCAAGTTAACCTGAGATACCTTGATTGCAGATTGTTTCATCTGGTTTTTGTTTTCATGTCTAATTTGATGCAGATTCCTCCAAAGCCAATTCTGCCTCTCTGTCTTCCTTCTTCACTATCCTTGCTCTGGAATTTGCAGACGTTGATTGTTAATGGATATCCTGTTATTGTTGCACCACCCGAAATATGGACAATGCCGCAGCTGAGGCATATCGCGGTCATTGGACTTCACGTGCCAGACCCCCCTCAGGGTGATCAGTTCGTGGTGTTGGAAAATCTACAAACTGTTTTTGAGGTGATGAACTTTAGGTTGAGCGAAGATGTTTGTAGAAGAATTCCAAACGTCAAGAAATTGCGTATAGCTTATACAGAGGATTGTGAAGAGAGCTCGTGTTACTCCCCCGACAATCTTGGCTGCCTCCAGAAACTGGAGTCACTGAAGTGCTCTTTTGCTGAAGGGTCAAATTGGCGGCATTTCTCTTTGTGCTTTACTTTTCCAAGCTCACTTCACAAGTTGTGCTTAGAAAATTGTTTTCTCGAGTGGAAGGATTTGACTATGATTGGCTCATTGCCTAATCTTGAAGTTCTAAAACTGCTCCAAAACGCAGTCGTGGGAGCTCAGTGGGACCCTGTCGAGGGAGAATTCCTTCGACTGAAATTCCTGATCTTTGAATCAGGTGATCTAGTTTATTGGAATGCAGAAAGCTCTCATTTTCCGGTTCTGGAGAGGCTTGACTTCAGTGGATTGGGTGCATTGCATGAGATTCCTTATGATATGGGAGAAATACCAACACTTCAACTGATTCGTTTGAATCGTTGTAGTGTTTCGGCAGCCATTTCAGCAATGAGAGTACTGGTGGAACAGGAAAGTCTTGGGAACGACGACCTTCGAGTCGAAGTCGAGTTCTCCGACGAAGAACAGCTGGAGAGATTTCGGGAAATTGCAGAAGTTGATGGTCTATCAAGCAGTAGTCTTCACCTTCGTTGCTGATCTCAGATGCATTATCGATTAATACTTTCATTTACAAATTGAAATTTAATGGTAAGTATCAGGGAAATTTTTAAAATTGATTTGTCTTATTGTATATCAATTGTAAAACAAGTTTATATTATCTTTCCAATGTTTTCTTTCAAGTTATATTGTAGTGTTTTTATATTAATTATTTACAAGTATTTTTAACGCTTATTTCTCAATTATAAGAAGTTTGTAGTTTGTATAGTACTAGTAAGGACTAGTTAAATATCACTTCATTGAATTAGTGGCTAATGTAATTCTAAAACTATGTGCTAGTGTTCGATCGTAGTGTAAATCATTTTATTATTAATTAAACTAAATGCACTAATTTAAAATTTTAAACTTTTAACTAGAATAAAGAAATTGAAATTTAACACAATAAATTGATTAAATAAAACAACAAAATAACTAGCAAGAGGTAAATCAAGAAGAAAAATGATCACTAAAGAAGAACAATTAAAATAAACTCAATACTAATTAAAATAACTAAAATTTGATTAAGAAATAAAGATAAACAATAAGAGAGAAGTGTACATGTGTTTGGATATTCTTCCTTATGGGTAATCAATTAACGGCATAATAAGTTCATTTATCATTTTTTTTGTCAAAGTTAAAGCAACCACAAATAATACACATTAAACTACACTGGATAAGCCTAGAATTAATACGTCAATTAAGCATATGTATTGTTATAGGAATAATTTGTCCCTTCTCACCCGGGTAATCAGACGAGTTTAGAATGAACCCTAGCGTGTTTTTCCACTTGTATACTAAGGTGTCCCACCTTTCATCCCCTCACTAATTACCTAAAGATTAATTAAAACAATCAATGTAGATTAATTGATTTTTTAATGAATCCAACTCTCGTGTCGATAATCCTATATTAACTCAAATGATCAAATCACATAATTAAACCCACACCCATACAAAACTAACGTGTCCGTTAAACTTACGTTACAGACAAATAATTTACTCATATGAGTTAAAAGAGCTAAAATATGCAATTGATCAATCAAACCCCATTAAACTAATCAATTGACCTTCAATTAGAATAAATGATTCGCAAATTGCGTTTACAACAAAATTTACTAAATCCACAACTGTATAGAATTAATGTAGTACAAAGCTTCACCACATTGTAATTATATCAAACACTAGGGAGAGTCTTAAGTTTCAAGGATTCATTCTCAAACATTATCATGTTGCAAGACAATAGTTAAAGGTTTCGGATTTCACTCTAAACTACTTCAATGAGAATGTAAACAAGAAAACTAAAGACACCAATTACCACACTACCAAAAACGAGCAATTAACTATTAAAGATGAACACTTAACCACGAAAGCAAATATTGCATTATTTGGTTTTTAGAGTACCCATGCATCATTTTAAGGATGTGTTCCTCATCGAAGTAGAAGGAGTGGGAAGGATGATTCTGCATCTGCTCCATGTTATTCATAAGAGAAACTACAGCTGCATAAGCTACCATGGATCGATCTTTCTTGCAGTTTTGGTAAAATGAAAATGGAAATAGTACAAGTGAATGTTATAGTCTGTCATCAATATCATTTCGGGTGTGTTTTGTTTTATGGATAAACTAATCTATCCCGCCGAGACATGCATGTTTTTATAACGGGATAGATTAGTTTATCCATTAAACAAAACACACCCAAGAAACGGGTAGCCGGCTGGGATATGAATGATTAATACTGATGAAAATCATCGCTTCTTGCCAAGAATCAAGTTTGTTTTCATCGCCAGTTATGATTTGTCCGAGGCTAAAGAGTTGTCAGTAATTCATTATATAGATGTTAGTTAAGAATGAAAAAGGGTGACCGAATATCGAAAAATAATAATTAAATTTTAAGTACTAAAACAGATATAGACCTTCACTGTAGTTCCTATCATGCTTTTTGTGATTTAATCATGTATGTGTTGAAAGAAACATGGGACTTCCATTGTCCATTACTGTGACCGGAAATTTGAAGAACATTACCAAGAATCTAAATTCAATTTCGAACACTAGAGTGCTTGAATATAATTCTTCAGCCCATGAAATGTATGCTCGAATTATTTGAGCACATGCATTAAGGAATGATAATTATTAAGGGAAGTTTTGGCTAGATCAATTCAGTTTATAGAAATATCTTTGTAATTATTTCTTTGATTTGATTCCCCAAATTATGGGATATCTTGTTGTACTCATACTGTATATATGAATGATACTCTCTAATCACCAATTCACGGTGATTCTTATATTCACTTACATGGTATCACACATCCCATCCTAAACCCTAACTTTCCTGTAGCCCAATTCTCCCTCTCACGGCCGTATCCGTGTCTTCTTTTCGGCGCCTCAGTCTCTTTTGCATCGTCCTTTGCCTCGATATTCATGGCTGCTCCCGTCGCCCCTCCCTTCTCTCAGACAACGGCCATGATCAACCTGGACCAAATCAAGTTATCTACTCCTACTTACTTGATGTGGAGACGCCAGTTTCTCTCCATGGCGACCACCTTCGGGATGATGGACATAGTCACTGGATCGTCTGTCACTCCCTCTCAATTTCTCCCCTTTGATTCCGGCAAGGAATCACCTAATCCGGCGTATTCTGCTTGGTTCCTCCGGGACCAGAAATTGTTGGGCGTTCTCTACGCGACCCTTGAACCGGAAGCTATGGCTGAGGTTCTCGATTGCACCACGTTTCGATCGGCCTGGCTTGCCCTTGAATCGGCCTTCGCTAATGCGTCGACATCCTGCGGAAATCAACTCCGAGAGGAACTTCTGTCTTTGCGCCGTGACTCTCAATCTGTTGCTGAGTATGGAAAGGCTTTTAAGTCCCTTTGCGATCAACTTTCTGCGATTCAGAAGCCTGTAGATGAGAGTGACAAGAGCCACTGGTTTCTGCGGGGGCTCGGCCAGTCCTTCTCCAACTTCGCTGACACCAGCATGGACTATGTACCCATTCGAAGGAAATCACCCAAAAAAAAGTCCAATGGTTAACGTGATAATCAAACCAAATAGTTGATAATCTTATGAGGAACAACTGATTTTGTAGAGGTTAGATATAAATCACCAAAACAAAAAAAATGTCCATAAATGTTTTACATGCTCAAGCCACTTTTAGTATAGTATATATAGATATAGATAGATATCTTAATCATACTAAAACCCTTAAATCTCATAAGTTCATACTTCAAGTTACAGATTTAAACATCCATTACGTTCACAAATCTAAACATAATACAATATTCAAATTTTTAATATGAATCCACACACTAAATAAATCGAAAAAACCTAAAACTTGCATAAATCAGTAAAATTATAAATAATGAAATAAAATCTCTTAAACCATAAATTTCTTAAATTAAATTATTTTCCCCTCATCCGATCACCTCGCTCCGCGCTGATCACTCCTCCATATATGAAATAAAGTAGTGAACGAGGTAAGTAATTTAAAATCACTTAGTGGAGAATACGAGTTGAATAGTTAAATAAACGGACATATAAAAATAAACATACCACTTTTCTTGTAAGTCGGATACAAAGCCCACTTTCGACTATGTACCGAAACATTCATAACTTGGATACAAGCCCACTTTCGACTATCTACCAAAATATTCATTAGCACACAATCTCATACACATCATAAACGTAAATTTAAAAACTGAACTCATAAAGTTACCACTTGTTCACATCTTCATACACCTAGGCATATTATTCTCCAAAAAAAAAAAACTAAAATCTTGAAATAAAAATCTCCTAATCAAGAATTAAATCTTATAAAATAATCCCAATAACAATCTTTTGATATTTATCTTCCAAGAAAATCTAAACCTTAAATATTTTCTTAATCTTTATTTATTCACTTAATCTAACCAGATCCCATGTAATTTCATTCTTATCCCTAAAATAACAAACTCACTAAAATTACTCATATACCCTTAAGAAATTGGTACTTAATAAATCCTAATTTTCCTAACACAATTTGAATTATAACACTTAATAACCAATCAAATTAAATTCTCTTAATCATTATTAAATTAAATAGTTAATAGGATCATCTCTTAATTTGACTCACTAACTTTTAATTCACATACTAAAGCCCAAAATAAATTATCAAAAACTTAATTTTAATTCTCAAATACTCAAATCAACTTTAATAACTTAAACATTCCAATCCAAGATGGAAAATTAATACTTAAGGCTCGTGAAAAAACGATTTATAAACCATAACTTGAATTTATTTAGGCTGGGCGTTACATTAATGATCATTGTACAAAGAAATGACAAATTTCATAGAAAAATTGAAATGAATTTAGAAATTAAATTTTAGAATTAATAGATGGGTTCAGTTAAAAATTTGTTATTCGTTTAATTAATTATACTTTTTTTTTTTAAATTAGATTTTTTGCCCGTGCAATGCACGGGGCTATT
>JAPKLY010000821.1:23570-62082 GCA_026898435.1 Prunella vulgaris | reverse complement strand
ACAACTATATTTATATATATGTATACACATACGGATGTAAAAAAAAAGGGAAGGCTAATTAGATTTACAAAAATGGAATAAGATTTAATATTTAAGTGTTTAGAAGCATTTCAACATTTCCGTATCTTCATTTTATTCTCATCCTGAAGAGAGTAGGTGAAGAGTCGTCTCTTTCCTTCTCACTCTCTTTCTCTCTCTTCTCTCTCTCTTCTCTAAAAATAAAAGTTCCGCCATTGATTTTTTTGGTTGAAACTCAAGATTACCTCAAGATTTAGAGGTTTAAAGGTAGATTAGAGAAAAATTTCTTTCTTTCAACTGTTATTTTTCAAAAAGTTTTCACAGAAATTAAACGTTCTTCCACAAAATATTTTATTCTTTTATTTTCATGATTTTCTGCATTATTTCCTTGAGGATTATGATTAGATATTTGTGTTGAGGCCCAAAAATATTTTTTAGCACTTGATTTGATAATTTGTTTTGGATTTTATGTTTTAGCCTACTGACTTGTGAAAAATGAAGCTATTTGAGTTAGAATAGGGGATTGCATGTGAGTTTGGTGATTGCATGTTGGTTTTGCCATTGCATGTGATTTTTACTTTGTTTTTCCTACCGAAAATTTTACCTTCTTTTGTGTGAGAACTTGGTGATGGCCATTTGGTGATTTAATTGAGTTGGGTGTCCCAACTATGCTTGCATGAGTGTTACTTTGGAAGATGAATGTGTCTATGTAATTGCATGTCACTTTCCAGATTTTTTTTATGACTTTTCCCAAAGAATTTGATAAAATCCTTTTACCACATTGACATACTGTAAGTTTAGATCATATATTTAAAATTTCACAATTTTTGGAGTTAGTTTCGAATTTATATAAATTTTTCCTTGAGGTGCTGCAGTGAAGAAAAACGTCCTTGTTTTTGGTGATGATTTTAAAAATATTTTGTGAATAGATGGCTTTGTATTAGAGGTTGATTTTCAACTATGTTGTTCCCCCATGTTATAGCTTTCATAAGAATTTTATTTTGATACATTTGGAGTTATATTTGATTTTTTTTTTATTTTTTTTGTAAATGGTGTTATTGCTGTAAATGTAAAATGTTTTTGTACACTACTAGAAAAATCATAGAAATTAAAAAACATGGGATTAAAATGTGATATTTTGATATATTTTAATAATGACTCTTAAAATCATTTAAAAATTTATTTTATATTTTTCTAAGTAATATTCAATATTTCCTAAATTTTGGAAAAATATATGACCTAGACCCTATTAATAACTCATTTTTCAACCAACTTGTGAAAATAACAAGAAAAGATCTCCAAGCTATTTTTAATTAAAATTTTTACAGTATGTAAATATTTGAGTGATGAACCTATTGTATAAATTTTGTGAAATTTTAACATGTTCATTTTTGCCAATAAATTATCTACTAGTGTGTCCTTTAGGAATTCGATTTGGGAGGTAGTAGTACTTTTTTTTTAGTATTATTAAGTTAGTAGAAATATTTGGACTATTTTATGAATGACACATATGTATGAAGTATATAGGTATAGCTAGATGTTAAAAGTCTTGTAAGAGTTACATTTTACAATTTTATGATTTAGCGATTAAAAGACTAAAAGGTTAATCAATATGTCGAGTGCAGTGCACGACGGCTGGACTCTCCGGAAGCTACCTCACATTGTCAACTGAAAAGTGGGTAACCTCTAATTCATTATGCATTAATTAGAATAATTTGTGTGTGTACGAGCAGACAGATCTTCGGATTATGCTCTATGTGAATTATGCAAGTCTACGGACTATACTCTGTGTGAATTTTAGCTAGTCGACGGGCTATGCTCTGTGTGAATCAAGACAGGTCTACGGACTACGTCGGTATGAACTTAGTCGGGCCTATGGGCCTGGCATGTACTCGGTTGACATGTTATTAGTCTCTTTAATGCATTATACATTATATGTTATCCCACAGGGCTTCTCCTCCGGGAGAAGGCTCATGATGCTACTTTAACTGTTTTAGGAAACTTTGGCGGTGAGGAGGACGCGTGACTGACTTGGCCGACTCTATCTAATTAAAAGTGTAATGTCTTAAGTCCTCTATAAGGAGTTAATTAAGTATTTCCTTATGCTATCGTTTGAAGATGATTTCCAAAATTGTATGCTTATACTACTTAGTAAGTCGTCAAAGTCTTTTCCTAACTACTAGGATGCTATGATAATATTATGGATGATGTTTTGCGTGCATAACTAGTCTATCATATGGTGGTGTGTCTTTTATGTGAGTTAGTTATACATTTGATCTCGAGCATGATACTCTATTTTTGTAATATCTTATTTAAGCAAGAATTTGATTTAGAGATGTGGGTATGACACGAGTTAGGCACAAGCATGATTAGGCACTTGAAATAAAAAAAAATAATCAACTCGAGTTTACACGATACAGTCTTCCGCTGATAAAGTTTTAAAGTCAATTTATTTTCAATTTCAAATGAAACCACTTATTATTTTTATGACAAATAATGTGTTCTTTAAATAAATATAAAGAAAAGAGTTGACACTCCTACATGGGGGCGTCACACTAACATCGAAAATTCATATAATCCACGTCTACTGCTTCAATTATTGGAGCAGGAGTACGCCCAAATTGTTATGAGCCACAACAACACCCAGAACATAGGACACAATTAGAGATGTTAAACGGGCTAGCCCTAACCCTATAGGGTCAGCCCTAACGGGCTTCGGGCTAAACGGGTTAGGGTCTTATCCGGTTCATTCTTAACGGTCCTCTAATATTTGAGACCTAACCCTAACCCTAGCGGTCCTCGGGCTAAACGGGTCATAAACGGGCTATGTAAAAAAATCTAAATTTTAAAACATAATCTAAAATAATTATCATAAATGTTAATATTTAAACTAGAACCTAAACATTGTCCATAATTTCATTAATATTAATTAAAATAATTTAACATAATTACAAAATTTCAAACATTAACACTTAAACACTTAAAAGTTCATTGGTATATAAAAGTTCAAATATAAATACTCAAAATTAATATAACACCTAAATAGAAATTGAAGATAACTTCAATTAATAATAATAATAATAATAATAATAACTATATTATTTATTTAATATGTATATATAAAATAAAAAATTATGCGGGCTAGCGGGCGGGCTCGGTTAACCGGCGGGCTAGCCCGTTTAGCCCGCGGGCTAATAGGGCCGGGTCAAAAAAGCCCGAATTTAAACGGGCCAATAAAAGCATGGCCCTAACCCTGCATTTTTCAGGGTTAAACGGGCCGGCCCTATTAGCCCGGCCCGGATTAACATCTCTAGACACAATGCTCATCAAAATCAGAATTCTCATAACTTGGGTGCATATAGTAACTTTTGTGAATTAATCGGAATATTCGACCTCAATAAGACTCCCAGATATCAGACCTTGAAGAACTTCGATGAACACAAAATGCAGAAATTAAGAAAATCAAGAGAACAAAGAATTTTACGTGGTTTGATCAAATTGATCTACGTCCACGGATGGGGTTGGCTCACTTCACTAATCAATGGAATAATTTTTACAGATTACAAGCTTTCTCACTCTAGTCTCTCTACGTAAATTGAGTGATTACTATTCTCCATGTATGAATACGTATATATAGATGCCCAGATCCTAACTGCCTACTAAATCCATAACCAATCAACGAGCTTGTATGGTTACAACCACCTGAAATAATTGTTCCGACATCCAATAGGATTGCTCTGCCAGCTGTCAAAATAATCGTCTTAATGTCATCTCGAAACCTTCAGCTTGAGTGACTCAGGAGATTGGTCATTTTCAGCTCAGGATATGCCTGTCAGGATGCCTAACTCAAGATGACTGATGTTGGCTCAGGATGATGATCTCAGGATTATGCCTTCAGGTTACTGAGTCTTCAGGACAAGTGCCTTCACTGATCTGAACGCTCAGAATGAGTGTCAGGATCAGAGTACTCAGACGCAGTATCGCCTTCGCCCTTACTCAGACTCATTTTCTCTCAGGTTCAAGACCTTTTCTCAGGATCAGGATTTAATACTCAGTATTCAAACTCAACTTAGCTTTTACACTTAACAATTCTCCACCTCAAAGTAAGTGAGTTTCCCCCATTCCACACTCCACCTCAGGACCTAACTCATGGTACGTCCCATGACCTCAGCTTGATTAGCTCCAAGCAGTATCTGAATTTTGAAATAGGTAAGACCTTAGTCAGCATATCCGCAGCATTGTCCTCAGTAGAAACCTTCTGCACTGAAATCACTTTCTTTTCCACCACATCTCTCACAAAATGAAGTCTGACATCAATATGCTTTGACCTTTCATGAAATACCAGATGCTTAACCAAATGAATTGTGCTCTGATTGTCACACTGAACTGCAACTTCCAATTGTCTGATTCCAAATTCTTTAATCATACCCTTGAGCCACATTGCTTCCTTCACTGCTTCAGTCATCGCAATATACTCAGCCTCAGTAGTTGAGAGTGCCACTACTGACTGGAGTACTGCTCTCCAGCTGATTGTTGTACCATATAATGTGAACACATATCCTGATAAGGATTTCCTCGTATCAATGCTTCTAGCATAATCTGAGTCCACATATCCCTGAAGTGGTTTAGTGCCATCCTTAGTCTTCTCAAAGAGTAACCCCAGATTCTCAGTTCCTTTTAAGTATCTCATTATCCAATTAAAAGCCTCCCAGTGTGTCTTTCCCGGATTTGCCATAAATCTACTGATCACACTGACTGAATGTGCTAAATCTAGCCTGCTGCACACCATAGCATACATTATGCTACATATCCCATTTGAGTAAGGGATTTTACTCATGTGTGTCTTCTCTTCTTCTGACTTCGGACACTGACTTGATGTCAGTTTGAACTGTTGACCAAGGGGTGTAGATACAAGTCTGGCTTCATGCTTGTTGAACCTCTTGAGTATCTTTAGGATGTAATCCTTCTGAGTTAAGAACAACCTCCCTTTGTCCTTATCTCTGATAATTTCCATGCCCAGTATCCTCTTAGCCATACCCAGATCCTTCATGTCAAATGTGCTACTCAGTTTTTCCTTCAATCTCTGAATTCTTTCAGGACTCTTGCTTGCAACCAACATGTCATCCACATAGATCAGCAGATATGTGAGTACTTTCTTCCCTTGTTTTTCAAGATAGACACAACTATCATACCTGCATCTTGTAAAGCCTATGGAGATCATAAAACTATCAAACTTCTTGTACCATTGCCTCAGACTTTGCTTCAGTCCATACAATGATTTCTTCAATAGACACACCTTATCCTGTTTCCCAGGTAGAATAAAACCTTCAGGTTGTTGCATGTGTATAGTTTCTTCCAGGTCTCCGTGTAGAAAGGTTGTCTTGACATCTAACTGCTGAAGCTCTAAGTCATCCTGAGCTACCTTTGACAATAGGATTCTGATTGAACAGTGTTTTACCACTGGTGAGAATACCTCATTGAAGTCTACCCCCTCTCTCTGAGTGAAGCCTCTGGCAACAAGCCTTGCCTTATATCTCAGCTTCTCTCTTCCTCCTGATCCCATTTTAGATTTCTTCTTGAAGATCCACTTGGAACTGACTACCTTCTGTCCCTGAACTTTGTTCACTAAGGTCCAAGTGTTGTTCTTCTCTAATGACTGAAGTTCCTCAGTCATGGCCAATATCCATCTCTCCTTGTCTTTGCCTGACACAGCTTCAGCATAGCTTTGTGGTTCCTGATGCTCCATTTCTTTAGCAGTTATCAGGGCATATGATACCATATCAACATGACCGAATCTAGTCGGAGGATGTATGCTTCTCCTGTGTCTGTCTCTTGCTAGACTATAATTCCTGAGATCTTGGCCTTCAGTATCTGAAATTGAGTGTTCAAAATGGTTGTCAGTATCACTTTCCTCTAACTCCTCTTGAGTCCTTCCTGAGGTTTCACCTGCCTAAAAAATTCCTTGTCCTGAGTTCCTTTCAGGAGTCTCCACCTCAACCTGAGATCCATCTCCTGAAAGTATACATTTGAGTCGTGTATGCTGATGGGCTGATTGTATCACATGACTTTCTCGTTGAAAGTCACATCTCTACTAACAATACACCTTTTATGTCCAGGTTCCAAGCACCATAACTTGTATCCTTTCACTCCCTTAGGATATCCTAAGAAGATACATCTCAGTGCTCTAGGTTCCAGCTTATCCTGGCTGATGTGGGCAAAAGCTGAGCAACCAAATACCTTCAGGTTATTGTAGTCCAAGATCCTCCCATACCACACCTCATCAGGTGTCCTGAACTCAATTGCTGAGGAAGGTGACTTGTTAATAAGATAACAAGATGTACTGACTGCTTCCCCCCAAAACACCTTGGGTAGCTTTGCATCTGACAACATACTCATGACCTTTTCCAGGATTGTCCTATTCATCCTCTCAGCCAAGCCATTTTGCTGAGGATTTGCAGGAACTGTCCTGTGTCTAGTTATTCCCCTTTCTTTGCAGAAATTATTGAACTCCTCTGATAGATACTCCAATCCATTATCTGTCCTGAGATGTTTAATGGATCTTTCTCTCTTATTTTCTTGTTCACTGACCCAATCTCTGAATTTTGCTAAGGCCTCACTCTTCTGCTTCAGTATGAACACTCATACTTTCCTGCTGAAGTCATCAATGACTGTCATGAAGTACCTTCCTCCTCCATGAGTCTCCACCTTAGCTGGTCCCCAGATATCGGAATGAATATAATCCAGAGGTGCATCAGTAGTTTTCTTACCCTTTGGAAATAGAATTTTCTTGGATTTCCCCAGGACACAATGATCACAGAATTCCATTTTCAGTGCCTTTACATCTCTAAATACCTTCTACTTTGTCAGTTCTTGGAGTCCCTTTTCTCCAATATGGCCTAATCTTTTATGTCATATCATAGCCTCAGTGTTGTCCATAACATTGTTTGCTGACCCAGTAGAAGTGCTTCCAATCAGGATATACAATCCATTGATTTTCTTGCCTTTCATGTATAACTTCTTGTCTTTGGTTATCAGGATGTAACTATTCTCAGTGTTGAATTCATAACTCAGTTGATTCAGTGAACCCAGGGAAATCAGATTTCTCTTCAGTTCTGGCACCAGCCTCACATTTGAGAGTATCCTATCTACTCCATCATGCAGCTTCATCCTGACAGAACCACTCCCCTTCACCTTGCATGTCTGATTGTTGCCCAACACAACTGAGCCTCCATCAAACCTCCTCAACTCCCTGAATAATTTTTTATCCGGGCACATATGGAATGAACATCCTGAATCTAGTACCCATTCATCATTCAGTTTCAGGTTAGTAACCGTCAACACCTCAGCATTGTCATATCCTTCTTCAGCAGCAACAGTTATATCAGCCTTTTGTTTTTCTCCCTGATTCCTATTTCTGTCAGGACAATTCTTCTTGAGATGACCAGTTTTGTGGCAAGCAAAACATTTCCTCTTCTCAACAAAATCACCAGATTTTGACTCCTTTGTGTTCTTCTTCTTCTTGTTCTGAAAACCTTTCTTGCCCATCTTGAATCTGACATTCAAGCCTTCAGCCTGAACTAAATTTTTCTTATCAGCTTGTAGCTGAATAGACTTTGTTTTCAGCGCACCCAGAATATCATCAAAGGACAATTGATCCTGTCTCCCAAATAGTAAAGTATCCTTAAAATTCTCAAAGGATTTAGGCAAAGAATTCAGGAGCATCAAAGCCTTATCACCATCATCAATTTCAACTCCCAGGTTTTCAAGATCATCAGCAACTCCTCAAGTTGTTCAATCAACTCCTTCTCTTCATTCATCCTGAAAGAAATCATTTTCTGCTTCATGAACAACTTGTTGGTGACAGACTTGGTCTGATACACCTTTTCCAGCTTACTCCAAACATCAATGGTTGTCTTCTCCTTGCACACCTCCCTCAGAGGTTTATCCCACAAGCACAAGATGATTGTGCTATGTGTCTTTTCCAATATTTCTTGTTTCTTGCCTGGATTTTCGGACGAAGAAGGAGATCATTGATCTTCAGGCTTCAGGGCATTTGATAACCCATGATGAGTCAAGAGAGCCTTCATCTTGATCTTCCACAAACCAAAGTCGTTTGCTCCGGTGAATTTCTCAAAATTCAATTTTGTAGATGCCATGGTTGATGATGATTAATCCAGTCGATCCTTCCTTCCCACAGACGGCGCCAATTGTTGTGAATTAATCGAAATATTCGACCTCAATAAGACTCCCAGATATCAGACCTTGAAGAACTTCGATGAACACAAAATGCAGAAATTAAGAAAATCAAGAGAACAAAGAATTTTACGTGGTTCGATCAAATTGATCTACGTCCACGGATGGAGTTGGCTCACTTCACTAATCAATGTAATATTGTTTACAGATTACAAGCTTTCTCACTCTAGTCTCTCTAAGTAAATTGAGTGATTATTATTCTCCAGGTATGAATACGTATATATAGATGCCCAGATCCTAACTGCCTTCTAAATCCATAACCAATCAACGAGCTTGTATGGTTACAACCGCCTGAAATAACTGTTCCGACATCCAATAGGATTGCTCCGCCAGCTGTCAAAATAACTGTCTTAATATCATCTCGAAACCTTCAGCTTGAGTGACTCAGGAGATTGGTCATTTTCAGCTCAGGATATGCCTGTCAGGATGCCTAACTCAGGATGACTGATGTTGGCTCAGGATGATGATCTCAGGATTATGTCTTCAGGTTACTCAGTCTTCAGGACAAGTGCCTTCACTGATCTGAACGCTCAGGATGAGTGTCAGGATCAGAGTACTCAGACGCAATATTTCCTTCGCCCTTACTCAGACTCATTTTCTCTCAGGTTCAGGACCTTTTCTCAGGATCAGGATTTAATACTCAGTATTCAAACTCAGCTTAGCTTTTACACTTAACAGTAACAATAGTCCAATCACTCATCAAAATCCTCCTAACCTAGATACATATGGTAACAACGGTTCAAATACTCATCAGATTCAAAATCCTCCTAATTTGGGTACATATGATGACAGTGATGCAACTGCAAGGTTTTTTATTGAAGACTGTGATGATTCAAGCTTTTGGGAAGACCTATTCAAGAAATGATTTGGACGTGTATATTTTACCTACATGCATTTACCATTTTATTAGTGTGGAAAGAACATAATTTTTTTTTCAATATGAAATATATGGTATGATGTGCAGACACTAATATTTTCGTAATAATCAAATATTTTTGTTTTCAATATTCAAAACTACAAAAATATATAAATATCATATTCCAACTTGATATATTTGCATAGTTTGTATCACTCAAGAAAACAATGTTGCAGCCATATAGTTCATTAATCCTTTTCTCTTGCAATTATCCATCTGAATAGTTTGGATAGTCGTATTAGCTCCTCCACTTGATTCATTTGTAGGAGATTATGACATTCTCGTATTCAATCAAACTAAATTTTTAATTGAGACTCTTAATATAAATTATAATATAAAATTTTCAATTTGCATACGTCTTCCACGCAATCCTCGCCGGTAACCGCTGGGAACCACCGCTACTAACCGATCGGAACAAAGACGCCGCCGTTTTGCCGATCCGCCGTGACTGGAAACAATATCTGTCGTTCACCTGCACATCTCTGATAGGAAACAGGCATCCCCCTTGCGCCTCAACATTCAACCGCTCCAATTCGAAGTCGCCAACCACGCCGTCGCGCACCTCTGCAACTCCGTTCTCGAAGCAGCCCAGCCACTTCAATAGCCACCACATCTGAAAACCGCGAATTCCGTCGCCTCCACGCCAAGCACCTCCAGCCGCGTGTCTCCACTACAGCCCACGCTCGACGCCGGAACCCCTTGCCGCTGAATCTCTACGCTGCCGGAAATTGACGACTCCGCCGCCTGCATCGAATCTGGTAATTAGAAATTCAATTTGGGCCAGTGTCCAATCTAATTGTTAAAAGCCCATCTTTAAACTAGGAAGCCCATTTTTTCTGTGAATTGAATAGGGCTCGTATTTATTGAAGGGAAGGAATTCGGGAGGCAATTAACACGCAAATCGCAATTAGGCAAAGCACGCATTAGACGTAGAAGAACAATATGATAGAATTAGGGGGTTTCCACGCACATTAAGACTAGTTATTTCTTTCATATTTGTAGTGACTTTATTTTGGAATTTTCAGAGATTATTTGTTATTCCTTTTGATTTTAATTTCAAGTTCTAATTAGGTTTTATGCGTATTTGTTATTTCATTTATTTTTGTTATAATCTTTTCGGTGTTTAATTTATTTATGTTATTTTCATTAATTCCTATTGTCTCAATTATTCCTAGTAATATTTGTCTCATTTTTTATCAATTTATGATATTTTTGTTATAATATATGTAAATATATTATTATATTGATGGATATAATATTAGGAATATATCCAGTGGGCTTTAGGCCCACAAGACTTAGGGTTATGTATTTTATTTATACTTATCATTCCTATGTATTCTGTAATTCATATCATTGTAAACGGCAGTTCATATTAGTATACTCTCCTGGCTTGGTCGCCCCCAGACGTAGTCACTCCGTGACGAACTGGGTCATCAATACTGTGTCTTTACTTTTACGCTTTTACGTTTTCCTCTCAAGATTACAACACGTTATCAGCACGAGTCTCTACGAGCAATAAGGATTTACGAGAGGATTGCTCCAGCTGTTTTCGGGATAAAATCAATCGGGATGAATTTTTATTTTTGTTGCTGAAACCGTAAGTTTTCTGCTTCAATTATTAATCTGAAAAAATTCATGATTAGCTATCATGCGTAGGAATCCTCTGAGTATGATATTATGATCTCATATGTTAATATGCCTTGCTTCGTAAATTATGTTCATGGTCATATGCACTGTTTCGCATGCCTCATTTATGCTTCGATATTTTGTCTGCCTGCATAACAAAACCTATTCCAAAATCATTAAGGTTTTGTTACCAAAATCAGAAAACCAGAAACGTGCCTTCTGATATCCAAAACCCAGATTGTTTTTACATACTGTCATATATTGCATATTCTTGAACCCACATGCTTATGCTCTTGAAAATGTGTTGGCATATTCTGTCTAGAAATTTTGTTTGCAAATCTGTATTTGACAGTTATTACTTTATGATATGAAATCATACGTTATACTCAATCGATTCCAAAATTATATGTATGCTCTCTGATTATGTGTAATGCATCCACGCGATGGATCAACATATATGCACATAATTTTAATTTCGTAAGGATTTATGTCTGTTTATTCATATGCACTGTGAATAAAACCCATATCCACAATATTCGAACCCAGTTTCGAAAAATTTAGAAAGCTGAAAACTCAGTATCTTTTTGCTTCGAACCCAGAAATCCCCAATTGCATCTGATTGAAAATACCCAATTCGAGAAATCGAAGTGGACAAGAATCGACACCTACCCGTGACGAACCGTGTAGTCCCCTGAAGTGGACCCACGGCGTGACAGCAGTGCGACCGCGAAGGCGGTGGACCCTTTGCGCGACGGCATCACACGACGCCTAAAACCCAGAGACGGTTTGCGTCGACGGCGATGGGTGGTGTCTGGCTGCTGTACGTCGACGGCCGTTATACGGCGACGGCGACGACCGTGCGCCTGCGCCGCGCATTGCGACGATGCCCCTGTGCGACGGCCGTGACGGCACCTCCGGCCCTGACTCGCGACGGCGGCTGTACGGCAACGCACTACGGCGACTGAAAATTGCGACGAAATGTCGGCCGTCGTGGACGATTTTGACGCGATCCACGAACGCGACGAACGGGCTGCGAATTCGTCGGTGACTTTTTCGCGTGAGTGCGCCCGAAAAATTCGGAAATTGAATTTGTGTGTACTCACATCCGAAATATTCTGAAACCCTAATTTTCATCTCTGCGCAATTGTTAACCTTGGGCCATATCATTTGGGCCATTGCCTTTTAATTCAAATGGGCCATTATTGTCCTGGGCCTATTTTTTGATAATTCCTTAATACGGGCCG
Organism: Prunella vulgaris; assembly: GCA_026898435.1. Taxonomy (NCBI): domain Eukaryota; kingdom Viridiplantae; phylum Streptophyta; class Magnoliopsida; order Lamiales; family Lamiaceae; genus Prunella; species Prunella vulgaris. The sequence continues at coordinate 50,025 of JAPKLY010000821.1, read as the reverse complement.
TGCCCTACTAATAAAAAAAAAACAATGGGCCTGTTTTCCGAAATGGGCCGTGCCATTATTATCCTATTAATAAAAAATAAAAAACTTTATTAATTAATAATAATATTAATTAATTAATTAGGCCATTTTTTTAATTAATTGATTGGACACTTTATTTTAGTCGATCCTAATTATTTGGATCCTAACAATTATTTATTTTTGGGTTAAAGTCCCATTAATAATTTTCTAATTCATAATGGTATTATGAAAGTCCAAATCATCAATTTTTTTAGGCCTTATCCAATAATTATTTTTGGGTCTGAATTCCCATTAATAAATGTCTCATAAAAGTCATACACCCAAAAATATCAATACCCCCTATAATTAATTAATTTTTGTCTTAGCAATATTTTATTGATTGAGCCTTAATTATTAAATGCTACAAACAAATAATTTTAATAAATTTTTATTTATTAATTTTTGTAGCAAAAACATGTCAAAAATCACTACATGTGAATTCGATAAATTGGCATTTGATTGCCATAACTATTTGACATGGGCTCTCAACGTTGAAATCCACTTTGTCTCTAAAGACTTTACCGACACAACTAGACAACCATCTAAATCCACAACTGCCCAAATGGCACAAGCTCTAATCTTCTTAAGACATCATCTTCACAAAGATCTTAAGAACGAAATACCTCACTGAAAAAGATCCATCGACGTTGTAGAAATCCCTCCAGGATCGATTCCAACAACAACACGATGTGATCCTCCCTGAAGCCAGACATGCTTGGATAACACTTCGTTTCCAAGACTTCAAGTCTGTAACGGAGTACAACTCCGCCCTACATCGCATAGTTTCTCAGCTAAAGCTGTGTAAAGAAACAATAACTGATTATCTGTTAATTGAAAAAAAAACTCTTTCCACTTTCCACGCTATTAATCTTGTACTCCAGCTGCAGTACAGGGCCAAAGAGTATCAATCACACTCCGAGCTCATTTCTGCACTTTTAGTTGCAGAAAAGCACAACCAATTGTTGATGAAAAATCACAATACTAGATCGGTTGGCTCACAAGTTGTGCCTGAAGCACATGCTACTCGGAGGAACTCTAGAGGCCGTAAATATGGAAAAGGAAATGAGGCGAGTGGGGGACGCAGATCGACCCGAAGTTGAGGCCGTGGTAGGGGACGAGGTCGAGGTCGCAACAATGCACAATATAGTGCAACTGAAATGAATGCACCTCAAGATAAACCATCGAGCTCACGTGCACAGAACAAACAAGTCTGTCACATGTGTGGATGCGACGACCATTGGTCTCGCTCGTGTCGTATACCAAAACATTTGGTGGAGGCGTATCAACGTATGCTAAAAGACAAAAATGGGAAGGCTCATCACGGTGGGACACACCACACAGACCTGCCCAAAGCAGGCTTTGTCATAGACAAATGATGACCTCTTGGGTGAACATATGACTATTGACTACAAAATTTAATACGTTTTTGATAAAGTAGGACCTAAGTGATCCCTTGTGCGGCTGATCAATCAGCGTCTGTAATCTTGGCTCTCCTTAGCATTCCTCATATCTAAACGTATCCAAACATACACTTAAGTGCTTATGGAGATTAATGTTTTGTGCTTAGTAGATAGTGCTACTACACATACTATCTTAAAAGATAGACAATTTTTCCAAACATTAACTGAAAAGAAAGGAAGTGTCACAGCTATTTCCGATGACGACATACAAATCGTTGGCTCCGGAAGAGCCTCGATCATTCTACCTATGGGTATCGAATTAATAATCGAGAATGCTTTATTGTTTCCACAATCAAAGCGTACCCTCCTCAGTTTCAAAGACATTCGACTGAATGACTATCACATTGAAAAAAATACTGAGGACAATAGTGAATATTTGTTAATGACTCACTATTTAAAATTGTCATAAACACATCGTCGAAAAACTTCCATCTTTCTCGTCTGGCTTGTATTACACATACATCAGACCCTCAAATCTCCATTTAGCCCTTAATCTAAAATTTAATGATCCAAATTCTTTCAAATTATGGCATGAGCGGTTAAAACATCCAGAACAATCCATGATGCGTCGGATTCTATGTAATTCATCTGGCCATAACATAACACACAACAGAATCCCTTCTGTTAATGAATACATATGTGATGCTTGCATAATGGGTAAACTCATAATTCGTCCTTCTAGTAGTAAAGTAAGAACTGAATCTCCTAAATTCCTTGAACGGATTCAAGGAGATATTTATGGACCAATACATCCAGCATCTGGACCATTTCAGTATTTTATGGTCCTAATAGATGCATCCACTCGGTGGACTTATGTAACGATGATATCCACTCGCAATACTGCTTTTGCAAAGCTTATTGCACAGATCATCCTGTTGAGATCTTATTTCCCAGATCATCCTATTAAATCCATTCGTATGGATAATGCTGGTAAATTAACCTCTAAGGCATTCGATGATTTTTGCATGGCACTGGGAATCAAAGTGGAGCATTCGGTCCCTCATGTTCATACTCAAAATGGTCTAGCTGAATCATTAATTAGACGTCTTAAATTAATCGCTAGATCACTACTACAAAAAACGAACTTACTTGTTTCATGTTGGGGGCATGCAATCTTATATGCATCATCACTAATCCAATTCCGACCAACTGCATATCATGAATATTCCCCTATTCAACTCGTGCGTGGAAATGAACCTAACATTTCCCATCTGCGAACATTCGATTCTGCAGTGTATGTTCCAATACCACCACCTAAGCGAACATCTATGGGCCCACAAAGGAAACTCAGTATTTACATCAATTTTGTATCTCTCACAATACTTAAATACCTCGAGCCTTTAACTGGGGATCAGTTTACAGCCCGTTTCGCTGACTGCACATTCGACGAAGATCTATTTCCGGCCTTAGGGGGAGAGAAAAATACCACAATTAATAAATGCCGTGAAATTATATGGAACACAAAAGATCTTCAATACTTATGCCCACACACTAGTCAAACTTGAACCAAAAGTTCAAAAGAAAATAAACTTGCAATAATCAGCAAGTAATCTGCCAGATGCATTATCAAATGCATTACTGATTATAAATGAAGTGACTGTAAATAGTTAAGGATGCCCCTATACGCCAGAAGCGTAATGAACCTCCTTACACAAAACCATGGTATATTAATGCTAATAATATATTCAGCCACTCATGAAATCTTCTGAAGAGATTCGTCCTGAAGACGAGAAATCCTAGTAAAAAGCACGTGCACATAGCAATCTAAATACTAGGATGCGGAACACCCAGATCAAATGGGAAATGATCAAGATCTGGTTTACATGAATCTTAATAAACACAGGAGACAAACATATCACTGTTGTCGACAACATATTTGTACCCATAGTTGCTCTTTCTAAAATCTGGTACCAGTATCTAAATTCAGTGCTCGAAGCACTTTGATTAGATGCAATAGAAAGAAGCAAATATGGAAGAGCTAGACTCGCAAAATAAACTGTTTTGTTCTATCGTACATACCCCCTAAACATTTTATCCCTGAAGGATATAAATGGGTATTAATACGAAACAAAATGAAGTTGAGAGATACAAAGCGAGATTAACAGCTTAAGGGTTTTTCGCAGTGACCCATTATTGAGTTTGATGTGATCAAACAAATTCTCCTGTTGTTAATATTATAAAGTTCCGCCATATATCCCTGGCAGTTAAATGCAGTTAATGGACATAGTTACCGCATACTTATACGGATCATTAGATTATGACATCTATATGAAAATCCCCGATGGATTAACTATTCCTCAAATAAGGAATAACGAACATCGTAGTATGTTCAGCATTAAATTACAACGCTCGTTATATGGCTTAAAACAGTCAGGTCGTATGTGGTATAATCGACTAAGCGAATTCCTCCTGAAGAAGGAATACGTAAATAACGAGGTTTTTCCTTGTGTCTTTATTAAGAAATCCCTTAATGGTTTTTGCATCATCTAAGTGTATGTGGATGACCTAAACATTATCGGAACAAGGAAAGAGATTGAAGAAGCAAGTTCAATCTTGAAAACTGAATTTGAAATGAAAACTTTGGGTAAAACCAAGTTCTGTCTCGGTCTACAGATCGAGCATTTTCCTAAAGGAATACTGATACACCAATCAGCTTACCTAAAGAAAGTGTTGGAGAGATTCCATATGGATAAATCTCATCCTTTAAGCACTCCAATGGCTGTCCGTTCCCTTGATTTGGAAAAGGACCCATTCAGACCTAAAGAAGATACCGAAGAGCTATTGGAACCTGAAGTTCCATATCTAAGTGCAATTGGTGCACTGCTCTATCTTGCAAACTGCACTAGGCCCGATATTGCCTTTGCAGTCAATCTACTTGCAAGGTTCAATGCCTCCCCTACGAGGAGACATTGGAATGGTGTGAAACATATTTTACGATATCTTCAAGGTTCACAAGATCTTGGTCTTTTCTATCAAAGAAACCAAGACAAAACACTTATAGGTTATGCTGATGCTGGTTATCTATCTGATCCCCATAATGCGAAATCACAAACGGGTTATGTTTTCCTCTGTGGTGGAACAACCATTTCATGGAGATTCGTCAAACAAACTTTGGTGACCACATCGTCAAACCACTCAGAGATCATAGCTCTATACGAAACTACACGAGAATGTGTGTGGTTAAAGTCCATTATAAAACACATTCACGATTCCTGTGGTATCCCTTCCGTTGACTTAAGCCCCTCAATTATCTACGAAGATAATGCTGCATGTATTGCGCAAATGAGCAATGGCTATGTCAAAGGGAACTTGACGAAGCATATATCCCCAAAATTCTTTTATCCTCACGAACTTCAGAAGAGTGGTGAGATCACGATAAAACAAGTACGCTCAAGTGACAATCTAGCTGATTTGTTCACTAAATTCCTTCCTACTTTGACTTTTGAAAAGTGCGTACATGGAATCGAGATGCGTCGACTTGGAAGGTTGTTATCTTCAGGGGGAGTAACAAATGTTAAACAATCCTGATGATTGTATCCTCGAGGCCATTTGTAACACTCCACTAAGTAACACTTGCATTCTTCCTTGTCATATTATATCCAAGGGGGAGTGTTATAATATATGTAAATATATTATTATATTGATGGATATAATATTAGGAATATATCCAGTGGGCTTTAGGCCCACAAGACTTAGGGTTAGGTATTCTATTTATACTTATCATTCCTATGTATTCTGTAATTCATATCATTGTAAACGGCAGTTCATATTAGTATACTCTCCTGGCTTGGTCGCCCCCAGACGTAGTCACTCCGTGACGAACTGGGTCATCAATATTGTGTCTTTACTTTTACGCTTTTACGCTTTCCTCTCAAGATTACAACAATTTTGTATGATTCTTTTTATCTCATTTATTCATATTCACACATTAATTATGAGTGAAGCCTTTTTTTTACTTTGGGTGGAATTCATCCGAAACATCTTATCCCTCATTCACATTTTAGTTTATGTTATTATTTTTGTATTCTTGATTCATTTCAATTTCTGCTTTCATTAGTCATTGGTTAGAAATATCATACTTCCAATTTTATTATTTATTTTTCCTTACATCAAGTTCTTAGGATTAGATTGTCTAATTGCTTTCAGTGGATTCGATATTTATAACTTGGTCAATTTACCACTACACAATCCTATACACTTGTTGTAAAGTGCATTGGTGTGCGATCACAAATCGTTAGTCAAGTATACATTAAAAAAAAGTGTAACCGTATAGTGAAAAAACTAATATTATAATTATGTATGAGCTGAAAAAAAGAAGTATGTATGGTGATGAAGAGAGACCTTGGTGAGTAAACAATGAAGGAGACAGTTTTTTGTGAATACTAATTATTTGACACGTTGCACGTTGTCATCAAATGTGTAAGAATAATTGATAGGTTTTATTTAGTTGTATAATGAATTGAGTGAGTGTTTTAAAGTAGGTGAAATATTATAATTTGAGGTGAAAAAACGACAAATTAAGCCTCTATATATATTATAATGCGAGGTCACCATATATATTATCTTATAAGTGAATAATGGATCCACTAATTAAATAAGGAAAATTTCACCAAAACATTAATTGTATTCAGACAGCTGATGAAGTATGATGTTCTGCTTAAGAAGTTGTACAGGCATGCATGACAACATTCTAACAGCATGTAATTTTCAATCTAATAGGTCCAATGGCTTCTAGAAGAGCTTAAAGGAGAATTTAGTTGGCTATGCAGATATAGAATCTGAGTTTCCGCTAGTTTAGTTTGAGGAGGAGGAGGACTCGATTGATGAGATTCTTGTTGCACCCATGCTGTGGAAACAATATTTTTTTCCTGTAGCGTTGTTCAGATCAAAATTATTCAATTTGCTCTTTGCACCAGAAGTCTTCACACCATGAGCGTAGATTTGTGATAAGATGGGGGGGTGTGTAGCACCATCCTTGGACCATTTTGTCTTGGCATTTCATCAGGACTGAGTCATTTGAGATCAATACAGACAGACGTCAATTCTAAGTTTCCTTTTGAAGGCAATCCATTGAGCAAATTCTGGGATCATTATATATTTATTTACCTTTTACTGATAAAAAAAATTCTTGGACTCAGTCTTTCATTCATCGAACTCTTGAAGATTATGAAACCTAAAAGTATGCATGAATCTTTATTAGTATCTAAAATGAATAACTGAAATTGTACAGGTATATAATATGCTCCTGAAATCTTTATTTGATTACTTTCAGAGTATCAAATTTATTTCAAAAGCCACAATACTATGCTCTGAGAATCTTTATGGAAAAATCTATAACTTAAGTGCTTCACACAATTAATCAAGCAACAAAAATGAAAAAATCAAATACCATTGATAAGTGTAAGGTGACAGTTGATACACGTTAAATACAGCAAACAACATGCCTCTTGAATTATCCATGCTCATATGGGACTCCCAGTTCCCAAAGGTGAGAGACGAGCCAACCCCCTCCCCTAGCTCCACACTCCTAACCCCTTTATTATGCACATTTTCAAAAATATCCTTTAGTTTTACATGAATATCAACATGCCTCTTGAATTATTCATGCTCATATGGGACTCCCAGTTCCAAAAGATGAGAGACCAGCCAACCCCCTCCCCTAGCTCCACAATCCTAACTAGAGCTGGCAAACAGACTGGGCCGGGCCGGGCCGGCCCAGCCTAGCCCACCGGGCCGATCCATTTTTTAGTCGGGCCTATAAAAATTGAGCCTAGCCCGGCCCATTTTTTTTTAAATAATAATTTTAAAAATTATACTATAATCACTGTTAACTTATACTTTTACAATCCACAAACCAACAACACAAATATAAAATAGAACTAAAACCACAAATTCAAACATAAATTAAAAAAGAAATAAAGATCATTACTCATAGTCATAGTGTCCTAATATAATAAAAGCAATTCATAAGTAGAGAAGAGGGAGAGTCGTGTGTTCCACTATTGAAAATTAGGAAACTAGGGTTTGTTGAATTATGAGGTGTATTGAAAAATGAAAACAGTACACGCCAAAGCTCAAAAGTCTTAGAATCCATTATTTTTAATTCTATTATTTTAAAATAAATTTAATTATATTATTATTAATTATATTATTTTAAAATAAATTTTATTTCACCGGGCCAAACGGGCCAGCCCGCGGCCCGATTTTTTCGGGCTACTATTTTTCGGCCCAGCCCAGCCCATACGTCGGATAGGCCGGGCCGGGCCGGGCCGGAATTGCCAGCTCTACTCCTAACCCCTTTATTATGCACATTTTTCAAAAATATCCTTTAGTTTTACATGAATATAAAAAAAGGCTTAATTTAAATTATGCATATCTCATGAAAAATTATATTACACTCAATTGATAAATTACTCCAGTAATGTTTGGAGTGAAGTACTTATACGATCATGGACTTGTATCGGTCTTTTTCTAATATATATATTTGGAAGATATTAATCTAACGTACACGTCTGTACATATTTATCCATATACAGTAAAGATGAAGTTCACTTCAAATATAATATAGACTATGTTAAATGTATATTTTAGTCTTTATAAAAATTATCCTTATGTGGACCCCCAAACACATACACAAAATATAATGCCTCATACACGCAGATGCCAATTCTATTTTCCATAATGTAAACAAACATAAATATTTGAATAAAAAGTAAAAAATACATCTAACTACACATACAAAAGTAACAGAACACAATCTGAATACACACAAAGGCCAATTCTATTGTCTAATAATTTCGACATACTAAACTATTTCTAATAAAATTACTTACACAGAACATAGACATATGTTATGAAATATTGACAATAATAAGAGCCACATTATGTTTTTCATACATCACAAAACATTTTTTACCGAATTGATTCAAACTGCGCTAATGCCTATTCACAAATGTATGATATTTTTTTAAAATATTTGTATTAATACTGAACCACTAAATTTCATGAGCAATGAACCTTCACAAGCAATGACACTATTAACTTCAAATAACTAAAATAATTAACACACAAACAAATTAAAACAACTAAAGTCATGCAAATATAAGCAATATATATATGTGAAAGCTTAAAATCAATTAAAATAAACCTGATTGTGGGTGGATAAAATTTAATCAACATGCTTTACTGATTTGCATCCACAATGACAATATGATGTTGTTAATCTCTTTGCCGAACTATAATTAAGTACCATATAAATCCCCTAAAAAGAAGAGAAAAACACAAAAATCTATTGAGAAGTTATCTAAAAATCGGCTATGAGATAAATATGAGGTTGCAAAAACCAGAACAATGAACACTATATTTTCTGCTCTGGAACTCTTCTCTCTCATTCTGACTTGAAGAAGGTTGTTCTGCACTTGGACATTTAATCAAATATTTTCAAGCTGGGCACATTTTTAGTGAGATTAAAAAAATAGTATCTTCATACCATGTGTTTAGCCAAACTAAATATTACTCCCTCCGTCCATGATAATTGGACCATTTTTGTTGTACACGGTTATTAAGAAAAAGTAGATGTGATGTGTAAAAGTGAGAGTAGTAGTATTAAAAAATATTAGTTTATTAAAAAAACATTTGATGTGATGTGTAAAAGTGATTGTATGTATTAAAAATAAAAATAAAAATTATAATATTTCTATTTTAGGTAAGTGGACTATTTATTGTGGACAGCCGTTCAAGGTAACGTGGACCATTTATCGTGGATGGAGGGAGTACATAATTGTAAGGGAGAAAGAGCAAGCAAATATTCACATTTACTAAAAATCTTAATAACTTCAAATTGAATGACTCAGTTAACATGAAACCCCATACCTCTTGCACCAAGATCAATCCATTTGTTGAAAACACTTATCAGGGGCTGTAAGAAGAAGTCCATCCATTGTTAGAGTCAAGCAAGCAATCTTAGAATCATGAGCATTGATAAATGTTGTCACATTCAGGCTAAAATGTTCGACCCGAACCTGACCTTGAAGCAGACCTGGGCAAGCCAACAATGATGTGTTCAGATGGATGCTTTTTCTGCTAAGCTTAAACAAAAAATAGGTTTCCCAACATTTGAGAGCTCAACAAATAATGATACAGATTAGGGAAAATAAACCAACTTATTGGCAACAACCATTGTAGCATTTCTCTGCTTGCTGGAAGCCATGAGCATATGGTATTCCCTCAATCCTAAGGAGTTATTTCCTGAAAAAGAAAATTTTGCTATCAGTGTATTCCCCACATACACTGATTCAGACTCATTTTAGAAGTAACACTACTACACCATACCAAACAAGAATATAAAAATAATCTATTTTTAAATATTTACTACTCCCTCCGTCCCGTAGGAATTTGCACCCTACGGGACGGCACATTTTTTAAGGAAAATGTGTTTTATATATAAAGTAGTGGCATATGGGTAAATATGTGTAAAAATTTGTGAGTGTGCACGTAAATCAATGTTTTCTTTTTTAGTAGTATGCAAATTCCCGTGGGACGTCCAAATAAAGAAAGTGTGCAAATTTCTGTGGGACAGAGGGAGTACTAAATACTAAGATTTAATACAAATTTCCAATTTAATAAATAAAATCTCATCACTATGTACTAAATTTCTACGCACTACCAAATGGGACCTTAGCTTTAATAAAATTTAAACCAACATACTTCCTTCATTTTATGGTTCTTTGCACACTGCATTGAGCACACATTTTAAAATATTTTTTTTTGAATATGTATTATACAAATAAAAGTATTTAACTTTTTTTTTAATATTCATACAGATTAATATGTTTTTTTGAATGTGTAAATAATTTTGAAATAAATTTAATAATGTTAATATAATCACCTAATGAAAGAAAGTAGTATCTCAACGAAAAGTTTATATTGGTGGGGTGGCTGGAAATGCCAAGAATTGCAAAAACGATGTTTTTTTTTTGGATGATTTACATATAGGTTCAAGAAAGTCACTATATTTACAAATAGGTTCAAAATATTTGCACAGAATCACATTTTTTTTTCTGCAAAATACTTTTTTTTCTGCACAACACCTATTTATAAATATAGTGACTTTTTTGAACCTTTATGTAAGTTTTTTTTTTCCCCCAAATTTATCAGCAAAATTGAAATTCAAACGGAATATTGGGGTCTAAAATGTAAATCACGAGGATGGCCTTCTCAAAGAGAGAAAAACAAACCGCCCCCGGCCGCCCCACCCCGCGAAATGAATCAATTAATTTAAAAAAGGAGTTGAGGTCTGAATAACCTGGCCTTAGACCACAGCCCTCTCTCTCTCATCACTTTCAAAGTCTTCTCGCTCGAAGCTGCCGTTATAAGTCTCCTTGTTAGCGTTGATCACCACCCGATACAAGGTAAGCCATGCATGTATGTTCATCGAAAAGCATCACTTGAATGGACTCCCCATGAGATATTTTTTGTGGGTCATCTTTGGTCAATTGTTAACTGTTCTTTTCTAAAAGATTAGTATCACCCCAAATTTCAGACGAGTGGTGTTTGAGGCATTAACGAACTTCTATTTGGAATTAGGTGATATTTGACGATTTTTTTTTTATTGAACGGGTCACCATGTGTTCGATGAAATGTCTGCTAATGAATTCTTCTGATAAGCGTTTGTGATCTTCTGTTGCCATGATTTTGATGATCTGGGTCTCCATTTAATGTCCAATTATTGGTTTAAACAATTCTCTTGGAAATGCAGGTGGATAATCTGATAGTACGTATAAGCAATTTGTAAGATGTTTTAAGAAGAAACGGAGGGCTGTGGTTTTAAACATGTCATTTCACTCATCTTACGAGCGGTGATTTTTGCAGTAAATATTCATACATTAGTTGTGCTTATTGCCTCGAAACTAGATTTTCTTGGAGTTGCTTTTTAGGGTTAGCGCTTGGTAGGATTAATCTTGATGGTTTAATTTTAAGTGCAAGATCGTTCAATCTATCTCGTTACTAAGTTCAAGCTTAGATTCTCTTAATCTTATGCACACTCAACGATCGCTCGATAATTCATTCTGGGAAGCAGGACACATAGTTCTTGATTCTTGAATGGTTATTACAGTATAGATGAAGCTGTGATATATGCATATTCACATCTTTCGTTTCTAAATGGGGATGTGGATGGGGATAAGGCCAGGTTGCACAATAAGGAAATCTGATACTGAGAGCAAAGTTTTATTATTTGCTGGAATTAACATTACTTAAATCAATTATTGTCGAACGTTAAAGTATTAGTACTGTGAAATAAGAACTAAGTAGGCCTGTTTGCATTTAAGATACTAATACAAATTTCAGTATTTAGCTTTTAGCCTGTTGATAAGATCTTTTTCTCAGAGTTGGTAGTTTCGGTTGTGAAAGATTTAAAAAAATTATTTCGCGGGACCTCAGCAGTCCAAAATCCAAGTACAGAGTGTGCACAAACTCAAGTGGAGGGGGACAGAGTTACTTTTTCTTAAAGTTGCCCCGGATTTTGAGACGTGCTTTTAAGCTGCGAGTAGAGTTTGTAGACACCCCCTTAAGCATTATTCATTTAGTCATTTAACTTTGAACACAACAGTTGGGCCTCATCATCTCCAAGGATTTACACCACGTATAATCACAATCTGTGTTTGTGTTGTTGCTATTTATGATATTAGAGTCCTAATTCCTTTTTATTGACTTTCCCAACTAAAAACATGCTTCAGATTACTAATGGGGCAAGTACAGAGTGCTGAAGCTGCAGCTGCAGTTGATCAAAGTGTCCCAACAGCCCCTGCTTCCCATTCAACAGAGAACTCTGCACAGCCTTCACTCGACTCTTTGCTTGCTGAAGCTACTGCATACGGGGATGAGGATGCTAATCTATCTCCCGATGAAAAAGCTCAGAAGGCATTAGAATGCCCTTGCATAGCTGACTTGCGTAGTGGTCCATGTGGCGGTCCATTTTCTGATGCCTTCGTTTGTTTTCTCAAAAGCACGGCTGAGGAAAAAGGATCAGACTGTGTGCACCCTTTCGTGTCTCTACAGAAGTGCATCAAAGCAAATCCTGATGCATTTTCGAAGGATGTTTTAGAGGACAATGAGGTCAAGAAAGAGGACACGCCTAGCCCAAAAATCAAAGTCCATCCTCCCCTTTGGGCTGAAAAGCCTAATGCTTCAAGCTCCTAACCTTGAGGATATACTCTCCTATCTTGAAGCTGAGGGTTTATCTTCCCATCTGGGATCTATTCACAATTAATAATGTCTTGGTTCAATAGGAACTACTTATAGTGCATCCATACTGTAATTTTTTTTTTTAAGGAATTTGTTTGAATTTTATCGAATTGAGCTTGATTAATGTTTTCGTACGTATTTCTAGCTAGTTAAATTGAGTTAAAGTCGAAATTTCATGTTTTTTCTTGTAAATTTAGTATTCAGTTTTTGTTTTTATTTCAAATTCGTAGTGTGTTATACTTTGGACTTCATTTTCTCTTTTTTTTTTTTTTTTTTGAACTAGTGTTCCTTAAAATATAGAACTATATAAACATTCACATTTTAATATCCAAAATGTTTTTATTCTATTTTACTGGATAAAGTTTTTATAGAGGGAACGCATTATTAAATTTACAAGCACATTTCTTATCGTTCGGTTAGGGCATTCGAATTATTTTCATTGTTGGATTGGATTTTTCACGATTGTGATGATCTTCTCAATAGTTATTATTTGTTAATTTTTAGGTTATAGTCCCTGATATGCATATTTATACGTTCCACACTAATTTATACATTATTAGAAAAATATAAATTTGCATGCACATTTTTTTTATCATAAAAATATATTTTTATTCAAAATAGAGAAAACAGGCATAAGAAATACCTGCATAACAGGAGGGTACAAAACATAGTCCTAATATTCTAACAGTAACCTTGGAGAATTAAACCACAAATTTAACGAAGAATTACAGTGAATAATATTTTTCACCAATACTCAGCTCCACATTCTCCCTTTGATCCCATCTATCAATTTATCTACGTCAAAAGTAAAGCCTCCAAACAAAAATACTTTTATTCCTTGCTTTCCAAAGAACCTACACCACACATTCCCAAATTGCAGTTGCAACCTCCATACCTTTTTTCTTAGGTAGGAACCCCTGAACTGATTAAAATGATCAAGAATACGACCTTGTAATGCCGTTGAAGTCTTTAGCCATTCCAAACATTTATTCCAATTTTTTGTCGCCAACTGACAATTGATGAAGAAATGATTAGTTGTTTCTTCTACCAATCCACATGCCGGACAGCTTGTATCGGAGCCTTGTGGTAAGGCATTTCTCCTAATCAAATTTGCTTTGGTAGGTAGGCGATCTTGTAGTAATCTCCATGACATAGCAGCTATCTTTAGCGGCACAATCTTACTCCACACCAGATGCAATTCCTTTGGGATGTTATTGACTCTTATTAAATTTGTAATCTTACTCCACACCAAATTTGCATGCACACTTATTAAATTATACACGTATTTAATTTATATATTACTATTTTATTTAAAAAATATATTTTTTACATGAAATACAAGAGTATAAAATTCTCCTGAAACGGAGGAAGTACAAGTTACTATTATTAATTAGGAATAATAAATTGACTCTATTAATTATTAAATCTCCAAAATTTTGGAGTTTTTCTTATTGGAAATGATTTTTAATTTCTGTGAACTTTTATAATTTTTATAATGTATATGTATTTTAGGGATATTGAAATAATAGAAGCACAATTGATATTGCTCAATTCAATTCAATTCCAGTGACAAAAAAAAAAAAAAAAAAGGTCGTTAAAAAGAATAAAATTTACTACTAGTAGTTGAAAAATGATTTCATTAGGAGCCAAAAGAGCATGCAGAATTCATGCGATGAGTCACCTTCTGGCTCGGCCACGTTTACTTCCTCTATCACTTTGACAATTTCCATTTTGTGAAAGAATTGCAGAGGAAATATGAATGCAGAGAGTTTGTTGGCTTCAGCTTCCATTAACATAGGCTTCGCTCTCCTCCTCCTCACCCTCTTCTCCATTCTCCGCAACCAACCTTCAAATGCTCCCATATACTACGCTCGCCGCCTCTCTCAGCACCACCATGTTTCCTTCCACCGCCACCGCGCTTTCCGCCGCCTTCTCCCCTCGCTCGAGTGGATCCGCCTCGCCCTTTCGGTCACCGAGGACGAAATTCTCGACACTTGTGGCCTTGACGTCTTGACCTTCATAAGGCTGCTTAAATTCGGGTGAGCCGATGTTGATCATACGATTAATTAAATTGAGTTGGGAAAAAATTGGTATTTGATTCTCCATCAATGGATGTGATTGATTTGACGATGATTTTAAGGCGTTCAATTTTCGTTCACTGTCTGAGCACTAGAAACATATGATTTGTGATTGATTAGCTTAGGGAACATACGCAACGTATACGTATGTGTACGCATGTATTCATTTTAATTAGAGGTGGATACAATTGTGCACTCTACAATTTTTATTCCATGTGAAAATTCGTGCAGGATCAATTTCTTTTTGGTTTGCTCTGTAGTTGGACTATTTGTATTGCTCCCGCTTAACTATGCAGCCGGTGGTGGTAGGCAACCTGGACATTCTCATTCCATGGATGCTTTCACAATATCGAACATTGGGAAAGGCTCTAACTGGTAAGATTTGAAGGAGCGGAGTCATCATTTTTATCAATTTCTAGATGTAACTTGCTATTAATTTGAAGCATATGTTATGATTACATGAGATGCTGTTACTTTGGTTTTTATTTTGGGTATTACCAAGATCACTATTTATTTTTTCAATTTCTGTATGCTGTTAGTAGGAAATGCTTCATAATTGCTGTTATTTCTCATTCAATTTAATATGTGTAATTATATAGATTTAGCGGTCAATATTTATCTGATCACTTGATGTTCAACAGGCTTTGGGTGCACTGTTCGTGTTTGTACTTTGTGTCTTGTTATGGATTATACCTATTGTACAAGGTACTGATTTCATGTATATTAATTTTCTGAACTAACACCAAGACTATAGTATCAGGTTGTTATGCTTGCTTTGTCTTGCTCAAATTAGGAAGCCATTTGTTTGAAATTACAAAAAAATCTCAGGAAACACAGTAATGTCAGCAGAAGAAGCTAAACTTCTAAAAAAAAATTTATTTTTTATTTTTGAAAGGATAAACTTCTAAAAATTGATTGCCAATAAATTTTACAAAGTATATGTTTGTTTCCCCGGTTCATTCCAGGAATACAAAGATATTTTGCTTAAGAGGATTCATCAGCTACATTGTCTGCGGCATCAGCCTAATCAGTTCACTGTATTAGTGCGAGAAATTCCATTATGTGATGAACACAAAGCTCGTGATTGCTGTGTTGATCATTTTTTCTCAAAATATCATCCACATTCATATGAGTCTTATCAAATCCTATATGATGGAAGAGAGCTAGATAAATTGTCGGTAAGGTTACTCTGGCATACCAAAGGAATTATTTTCTGGGATTTTGCTACTTTGATAAGTTCAGTTTTTCTGAGGTATTTTCTTTTACATATATGCAGAAACAAGCAAAGTCTATTCGTAGCAAAATAGCAAAATTGAGGAATCATTCCACAGCTAGTAAAAATAATGCAGAAATTGAGCTGCTAAATGAATCACTTCAAGTACTTGTACGTAGAATACAACATACACAGACTAAAGAACAACTTCAAGCAAAGGTAGTATTTATCTAAGAGCCACTAATAGGACTTAGTCTTAGCTTTATATATTACCTTTATTACATGCTTTTCCGTTGACTGCTCATAATCACAATATTTTTCCCTCAATGCAAGTAATTTATGTGATTATTTCTTGGATTTCATCTTTTTTGTTTTTGTAGGAAATGCCTGTTGCTTTTGTCACATTCAAATCACGGTGGGGTGCTGCTTTAGCAGCTCAATCTCAACAGATCTCTAATCCACTTGTTTGGATAACTGAAATGGCTCCAGAACCAAGGGATGTGCTATGGAGAAATTTGGAAATTCCATATCGACACTTGCCTTTTTACAAGTTTGGGGTATATATAGCAGTATCGATACTTACGATCTTCTTCGCTGTACCAGTTACCGCCGTTCAAGGAATTGCAAAATACGAACGCTTGAGGAAATGGTTTCCTCCTGCCATGGCTGTGCAGCTGATGTAAGACTGACTTACCTTAGTGAAGTGGTATTTATTCTTTTGTTGATAAGTTTTTTTTTTTTTTTTTGAAAGGATTTGTTGATTAGTATTTAGCTGAGTTGTTACTTCACATTATTGTGAAGTTATTGAGTTTTGTTGTTTAAATCAAGGTATGTGATCAATGTTGCCTAGTATCTAACACCTGATCTTTTGTTTCTCTCTCGTAGACCTGGATTAAGGTCTATTGTAACAGGATATCTTCCAAGTGCCGTTCTCAATGGTTTTGTTTACATTGTTCCTTTTGCTGTTATTGAGATGGCAAAGTTAGCCGGTTACGTCTCAACGAGTAGAAAAGATATAAGAGCGTGCAATATGGTTTTCTATTTCCTCATAGGAAATGTTTTCTTCTTAAGTTTGTTATCAGGATCCTTACTTGACCAAATCGGGGAATATATCAGCCATCCTAGAGAAATTCCTAGTCGTCTTGCCAGTGCTGCTTCGGCTCAAGTAAGTTAAGATTTGCACATTATTTTGTTATTGATGATTAACCAATACATGATACCTTGGTTTTTCTTCTCTTTTCTGTTTCAGGCAGATTTTTTCATGACATACATCTTGACAAACGGGCTATCAGGATTTTCTCTGGAGATTCTTCAGCCAGGCTTGCTTCTCTGGGATGCAATGAAGTCACACATATGGGACCGTGGGAAGAAGACGCGGCCATACCTAAATCCTCTACCTTATTACCGAATCATTCCATTTGTTGCACTTTGCATTTTGATTGGCACGGTGTATGCAGTTGTGGCACCATTGCTTCTTCCATTT
This sequence comes from Prunella vulgaris, assembly GCA_026898435.1. NCBI lineage: Eukaryota > Viridiplantae > Streptophyta > Magnoliopsida > Lamiales > Lamiaceae > Prunella > Prunella vulgaris. Next base: position 32,490 of record JAPKLY010000821.1, on the reverse strand, counting down.
CTGGTAGGCTATTTTTGTCTAGGCTACATTGTGTTCATAAACCAGGTGAACTCTCTCTCCTCAACTTCGATATAAATTTTCATTCACTCTGATATAATGTTCAGCATCGGGTAAGTACTGTGTCACTCATAAATTCCCTAGTTAAACACTAAAATTACAATCCGATAATTTGAAGTCATAGATGGAAAGGCGACGGAGCAAACTCTATGTGGTCTAATATCCTTGGTTTGTATACATATATAACATTTTCAATCTGTATTGTTTCGTTGTTGTGATACACGTTAGTTGCTGTTATAAACATAAACTATTTCCATAATCCTCAAAATTTGATGATTTTTAGATTTTCTTATGAGCTTTATAAGAAAATAGAAAGTAACGCATTCTTACCTATATGGATCTCTTTAGTTTTTCTCAAATTTTGATTATGTATTCAGTATTCAAATTGCAATTCAATTTCTACCATTTCTGGTATTAAGCTTTTAATAGTGAAAGTAGCCTTCGTTCTTGCACAACCTGTAGATGTATTGACCAGAAGTATAAGCACGATTTAGGTTTCAACTCCATTTAGACATGATCATGATCCTGAGTTTGTATATTGATATCTGTTAGCTCTTGAATAAGTTTAGTATAAAAAAAAAACAGCTGAAGTTATATTAATTTTGCAACAGCTATTTTCTATGGATAACTTCCTGCATGCATTCTCTTCATTCTGCTGTTTTGTGCTTAAAATTTAGTAATTTTATTAAAAATGGATTATGTTTGAAGATCTTCACATATGCCAATTATATAAGTTTTGTTGCATCTTGCAGATTCAAGATGTTTATATAACTACCTATGAAACATGCGGTCAATATTGGCCTTTCATTCATCACTACATCCTCGTTGCAATCGTCATCATGCAGATTACAATGATTGGTCTATTTGGACTGAAATCAAAGCCTGCAGCTTCTTTTTCCACAATTCCTCTCTTGGTTTTCACTTTGCTCTTCAACGAATATTGCAAGGCCCGTTTCCTTCCTACATTCTATGAGTGCTCCGTCAAGGTAAAGTATGTTCATTACTCTAAATTCAGAAGCACCTAAATCCTATTCGTTTAAGACTTCATATTTTACTTCATATCTGCAAATTGGTTTCGACTACATATTAATTATAGATATAGCTCGATGAATCTGAACTTTTAGCAAAACTGAAAAAATTGAGGAATTAGAATTAGAATTTTCTGAAGTGAGTTTGGTGACAGGATGCTAGGGACAGGGATGATTTCGATGAGAAAACAGATTTGTTGGAAGCTAATCTACGAAACGCCATAGACGCGTATAGTCCTCCCTGTCTGCGTCCACCTGATCTTGAAGACGCGGAATCTAATTTATTGGAGCCATTGGTATCTTCTGTATAAAACATTATGTTTGATTTTGTTTTGGTTGTACATGTCTCGTTGAGGTTTACAAGATATGTTTTCAGTCTCATTACTGCTAACTTGTAAAAAGAATTTTGTACGTGTCCAAGTGAGGTATAGTTGGGGATGAAAATATTTTGATTTTTTTTCCGGTATATTCACTGTATATATCCATTTTTTATAGTCACTGGTTTTGATATTAATAGAAATAATACTTTTATAATATCAATAAAAAAATAAAAATAATGATAAATATCGCCCTTTTTTTATTGATGAATTTAAAAAAAAAATCTAAAAAATAGTGTGTATATTTATAAATTTAATACATCTGTAAATTTTGTTTATATTTTTTTGTTAAATTTATGTATTAAATGTTTATTCTTAAATTTTTATAATTTTTTAAATTTATCGTTATCGGTATATTCATGGATATTTTCACATATTTAAGATCTCGATATTTCTATGGATATCGACATTTTCAATCTTGATATAGCTAATAGTAAGATGAGAGTCAGAATGCGTCAATGGAATCTAGATGTTTTGATTCCCATCAAATGTATGTACAGTAATTGATTAGTTGCAAATACAGTCAAACAATAAGTTGTTTTGACACATTATGCGATGAGACAATGGCGAATCAGGTCAAAAAATTATGTGCAAATAATGCAATATGAATGATCTGGAGCCAACATTACACAATTACTTGTATCCTGCTACAAACTACAAGTAATTTGTGAAGAAATTGACTAAAAAAATAATAATTTGTGTTCCATATCAAAACCCAATAATGCAATCATCCACTTCAAACTTTGCAACATGAAAACTATGTACAGTGAATGGATTTATTCAATCTCAAACCAACTTACCAACCTGCATCTCTAAACAATCAAGAAATCACATAAAACATGTTCAGATCAAGAATCAAACATTTGCTCCAAACAGAGTCATGAGAAAGGCATTGTATTAGAGGTTAAGGGTGTGTGTGAAGAGCAATATCTGAAAAAATTAGTACCCCGAAATCACTAGATAACTCAGGGGGCATTTGGCATAATAGTAAGGAATGAAAAGAGTATAAAAATGGAAAGAGTATGGAATGAAAGTCATAGTTCTCATATAGCTGAACTATGGTTAATTACTTAGTTTTTGGAAATAAAAGTCATAGTAGAGTCATTCCAAACACACACTATGACTTTGATTACCATTACTCACCTCCAAAAGTCTCCAACCAAACACCCCTTCAGAGATGAGAGCATTATTCTGCTGATAATCCTCCCTAATTTTTCTTCCCCTGGCTTGCATTTCTGCGTCTCAAAATCCTCTCATCAAAGTAACTGCATCAACAATATCATATTTCAATCTATTGCATATAAAATAACAATCCATTGCATTAGTGGGTGTCATTCATAAGAACAACAAATGAATTAAGCATACAAAAGGTAAAAAATGATACCACATTCTTGAGCTGGAGAAGTAACTACTTTGGAATCCACAGTCTCGCCAATTCAGTTTTATGTTGTGTACTCTCTCTCTGTTTGTTGAATGAATTACCATGAAGAAAAGCCTACATGCTTTCTTTACAAGTGCATTCAAAAGCCTACTTTTAAAGCTATTTAAGAAGCCTACATGCTTTCTTTACAAGTGCATTAGTCAATGCATTTTAGTTTTGGGTTTAATTATGTAGACCTGTAATAGTGTAGGAATGTCACAAGATCGAGAATAGAGTCAACGTTACCCTCATGAAACAACTACAGATTAATCTAGGGGCTAAAAATATCGTTCGTAAGTTGTTGATAGAAGAATGATATGGCCTTAGTATTTTTGGTCTTCCACTTTGTATTTCACTGTCTAGATGTATGGCATGTGGATGGTCCAAAAGTTAACAATATATATCATACCGACACATTCGAGGGTGAAACATTTGCTGTAATACAAAAGCTGGTACATGTGAATCAAAGTGGTTTAGAGATGTATCTACTAGAAGTACATTTGTCTTCACTTTGATCTTCGACGAATATTGCAAGGCCCGTTTCCTTCCTAAATTCTACGAGTGCTCTATCAAGGTAAAGTTCGACGTTCATTACTCTAAATTCAGAAGCACCTAATTCATATTTTACTTCATAACTGCAAGTTGGATACGACTAGAGATTAATTAAAGATAAAGCTCTATGTTTATCATTCCATTGTGTGAAAATGAGTCTACACTTTTTGTAAACTGTAACAATTGAGGAATTAGATTTTTCTGAAGTGAGTTCAGTGAGAGGATGCTAGGGACAGGGATGATTTCGATGAAAAAACAGATATGTTGGAAGCTAACCTATGAAATGCCATAGACGCGTATAATCCTCCCTGTTTGCGTCCACCTGATCTTGAAGATGCAGAATCTAATTGATGACAATGGCATGTTTTGATTCCCATCAAAAGTGTATAACTGATTCATTTCAAGTACATTCAAACATCAAGTTCTTTTGAGACGCATTACACGGTGACACAATGAGGGTTGTAAGGATTAGGTCAAACAATGAAGCAAGAAAATCATGTGCAAATAATGCAATATTTAATGATTTGGAGCCAACATTAACACAAGTACTTGTATTCTGTTATAAACTATAAGTAATTTGTGCAGAAATTGACTCCAAAAAAAATTCAACATTGTGTTCTATATCAAAACCCAATAATGCAATCATTCCAATCATTCACTTCAAACTAAGAAACATGAAAACTATGTACAATGAATGCACTTATTTCGATCTCACACCAACCTACCGACCTGCATATTTAATTGTGATGTAGTTTTAGAACAATCAAGTACTCAAGAAATCACAAACATTTTCAGATCATGTATCAAACATTTGCTCCAAGCAAAGTCATGAGGAAGTCCTTGTAGTCCCCTGAAGTGTCTCCAATGACAGCATTGTCTAGCGAAGATTTGTTAGCATTAAAATATTCACCTCTGACTTTCATCATATCAATTTCGGCTCGAGATACAATTGCTCTTGTTAGAGAAGCTTCATCAGTTCCTAGTCCAACAATTGCAGCTCTAACGACCTGGTTGTCCAAGTCATAGAAACAAGGCTATTTCAAGAAAATGACCAAATAATCATCTGTAAATAACCTAATGAGAACACAATCAAGATTTGCAATCACCTCAGCAAAGTGTTTCTCAGGGGAGTCTATACACCAAATAACAACATTCATAATCGACTCAACAATGCCCTTTCCACATGCCAGAATGTCCTACAGAGTTGGATTTTACAGTCAGTGAAAAGTGAAACAAAACGAGATGAGAGAGCTATCGATAGTTTTCGATAAAAGACTACCTTGTCTATGGATGTCCCATAGTTATCTTTGTAAATCTGGAAAGTCTGTTTTAGCTGAAATATATTCCTTGTAGTGAGTATTCTCAGGAGCTCATCATCATCTAATTTCTTTGCTGAAATGGCTTCTCGTAGTTTAGCTGCCTCAACATCGGCTGAGGAAGAATCTACTTCTTCTTTATCATATCTGTAAGATCTCACTAAACTGACCAAGATCTGTTCAACCATCTATGTTAGTATGGTCCATTGTAACTACATAAAAACACAACTTTTCTTGTTTCTAGAGGTAGCAAATCTGGCAGCCCGGCCTCACTATGGACCATAATGTTGAGGCCTAAACTCAACCCATATTGAGGCCCAAAATGCTACCTTTACTTGTTTCTATGTGGTAGGATAATTCTAAATTTGGTTGAAATTTGAGGTGGCAATAAAGAATATATCAAGATTTACAGTTATAAATTGAAAGCATTCTTCTGAAAATCAGAAAAATGTCTGGCTCCCTAGGAAACTTTAACTTATTCATTGAGATAGTAGTACTAATAAGAAATTCAAAGGCAGAATGTGAGTTTGGCAAAAGAGCGAGAATATATACCTTCTGGAGTGGAAGGGAGACATTTGATATGATGTCTTCTTCAAGTGAGGAGTCAAAGAGTGAACAATATGCTTGCCTTACAGCAACAAGATGATGTGGTGATGAAGCACATGCTATCTCCACTATCACTTGTAATTGTGTTATGTTTTTCTTCTTCGATTTTAATGCTTCATGTGCAAGCCTTGCGTCTCTTTCTGGGGGATCATATGTCCATAATATCACAGCTTTCTACCATTCATCAAACATCGGAATCAACACTAGTAAACAAACAACCATGCAAATACAACATTTCAAGAATTTCACCAGTATAACTTTACTCCCACTTTTATCTTAAACTTTTCTGAATCATATACTCTTTCCTTCTGAATAAAGTCAAGAAGATGGTTGCTAATTGATTCAGAAAAAAAAAAATCAAGACCATATTGCTTTAACAATTACTAATCAATGAATTAAATACATAGATCAAAGAAAAGAAAATCCCCACGAATTGGAGGCCACAGAGTTAACCAATGCTTAAGAAATACATTTGTAATTCTTTGTGTAGTGTGTGTGAGTTTTCAACAAAGATGAAGAGCAAAATCTGGAAAAAATTAGTACCCCAAAATCACCAGACAACTCAGAGACGAGAGCATCAATGAGGGATTTGTTATAAAGCTGCTGATATTCCTCCCTAATTTTCTTCCTCTGGCTTGCATTTCTGCATCCCAAAATCCTTATCACAGCTTTCTCGTTCGTTCCTAGCCCTACGAAACAACAAAAAACACCTAAACAACAGTAACTGCATCTACAATCTCATATTTCAATCTATCGTATATAGATCAACAATTCAGTGCATTAGTGGTGATCATTCTTTTTCACCTTAGAGAACAACAACTGAATTAAGCATACGAAAGCGAATATGGTACGAGAAACGGAAAAAAGGGTACCCTGGAAAGCTTTGTAGAGTTCTTCAGAGTCATGAGCTGGAGATGGAACCACCTGTGGAATTCTCAGTGTCGCCATTTTAGTCTTTATCCTGTGCAAACTCACTTCTGTTGTCAATTGAATGGATTGCGACGAAGAAAACCAAGGGAATGCGTTATGTTTGGTTGAATGAAATTTTTGGCGTACAACTTTTTTGTTTTTTTTTTTCAGTTTCTGCGCCCGATTCTTGAGTTTCAGTTTCTTGCATTTACTGGTTTCATTTCCTCCTCATAGGGGTTGGAGGGTGATTTTGCAATTTGTTTTTTGTGCTGGACCGTTTTGCCCCTCCTTCATGTACACATTGACAATTTCCTTCCAAAACACTCTCTCTCTAGAGTGGCTCTCCTAATAAATTTGTTCATTTTTTAAGAAAAATGTATTTTATATATAAAGTAGTTAAGTAAATATGTGTATAAGTTTTTGAGTATGCACGTAAATCAATATTTCTTTTTTTGGTAGTGTAAATTTATGTGGGACGTTCAAATAAAAAAAATGTGCAAATTCCTATGAGGCAGAGAGAGTATAATATTTGAACTATTGCATATATTGATTATAAAATATCATGGTAATGATACATGTAATCCTATAAATTTGATATTATAAAGCTGATTCATCCTAAATTTAGGATTAAGATAACTTTAACAACAACAGCACATTTGAGGGATGCTTGATATGAATTTTTTTTTTAACAAAATATAGTAATTGTAGTAGGTAATAAGAACAAATGAGTTACAAAAATATTATTTTTTCTCTTAAATAAGGTAATCATTATTCTCATTTAATTATCTTCTTCACATCCTATAATCATCCTACTCAATCAATCTCACATTTGGAATAATAAAGTGTTCTGCAAAACAAGTTCCTGGGATACAAATGGGGTTTTGGTGGTCAATGGATTCCTTAGGCAGGATGGCAAGCAAGTCAGCATATTTAATGTTTACGCTCCTTGCATTACCAGTGAAAAATCAATTTTATGGAACACGTTGGTAGCAGGTATAGAACAGGTTGGTAATGGTTTGATTTGCGTGTTGGGTGATTTCAACTCTATCAAACATGCTAGTGAAAGAGCTGGTAGATGAGTAATTGTAGATAACAGAGACATCTCTCTGTTTCAAGAGTTCATTTTTTACGCTAATTTGATTGAGATGCCATTGAGGGAAGATATTTCACCTGGTACAAGAAGGATGGCTCTTGTAAAAGCAAGCTGGATCGGGTTTTTGTTAATGAAGAATGGCTAACATACTGGCCAGAGTATTCTCTCAAAGCCATTGGGCGCTCTATTTCCGATCACTGCTCTCTATACTTGTCTTTTAACACAAAGGATTGGGGTCCGATACCTTTCAAATTCTTCAATGTTTGGATTTCACACCCAAGTTACAAAGAGTTCATCACACAGCAGTGGAACAGCTACAAAGTCGTCGGATGGGCAGGTTATAGACTACAAAGCAAACTGAAAATGATGAAAAAAGATTTGAAGAAATGGCAGCGTGAAGTCTATGGCAATGTGGATAATAAGATCATATCTAAGAAATCTGAAATTGAAGCTTTTGACAGAATTGACGACGCGCTGGGATTAGATGAAAATGAGACTTCAATGAGAAATCTTGCTACAGCAGAGCTATTGACCACTCTTATTTGGAGAGACTCATTCCTCTCACAAAAAGCTAAGACTAAGTGGTTGCATGAAGGGGATGTGAATTCAAAATTCTTTCACAGCTGGTTAAAGAAGAGAGATAGACGTCAGGGAGTGGATGGATTAATGGTTGATGATATATGGCTTGAGTCTGTCAATGAGGTAAAATTGGCCATACACAATCACTTCAAAAGCCAATTTAAATCCAAAAAAATGGTGAGACCATCAATGCCAGCAGATATTTTCAAAAAGAAGATTTCAGACATTGATAACGAGTTCCTGGAGTCCAAGTTCACAGAGGAAGAGATCAAATTGGCAGTTTGGAGTTGTGATTCGGGTAAGAGCCCTGGTCCGGACGGGTTCACTTTTGCGTTTATAAAAGACAACTGGGCCAACATGAAATCTGAGATTTGCCAGATGTTTGATGAATTCCACTCGAATGGTAAGATTCCTAGAAGCCTAAATGCATCCTTCATCGTTTTTATTCCTAAAAAGGAGCAGTGCTCAAGTTTGGAGGACTACAGGCCAATTTCACTAATTGGGAGTATTTACAAGATTATTGCTAAGGTTTTGGCTGCCAGACTTAGTAAAATTCTTGACGATGTCATCTCATGCTACCAATCTGCCTTTATAGGAGGAAGACAAATCTTGGATGGGGTTGTAATTCTAAATGAAAAGATCGATGAAGCCAAGAAGAAAAAGCTCAAAAGAATCATCTTCAAGGTAGATTTCGCTAAAGCATACGACTCCGTGGAGTGGAGTTTTCTGGATGATATGATGAAAGGCCTGAACTTCTCTCTCAGATGGAGAAATTGGATTTCTGAATGTATTTCGACGGCATCAGCTGCGGTCCTTGTTAATGGGAGTCCGTCGGGCTTCTTTAATTTCGAAAGAGGAATCAGACAAGGGGATCCTCTATCCCCTTTTCTATTTCTCATTATAGCTGAAGGTTTAAGCCTGATTATGGAAAGGGCAGTTGAGGTGGGGGCATACGAACCGGCCAGAGTGGGCAAGAACAAAAT